>CM022665.1:38394794-38457294 GCA_012295275.1 Chrysomallon squamiferum | reverse complement strand
AATAAAATATGCATACATACACACAGACACACATACATGCACACATATATACACACACACACATAGCCTACATTCAAACACATTCATGCATACATATATATTTGTATGTGTGAGAAAGACAGAGACAGACAGACAGATAGACAGACAGACAGTCAGACATACATAATAACATTCTGAGAAAAAAGAGGAAGAAGAAAAACTGTCGATTAGTCATGGTATACGGATGGATGATGTTCCTTTATCAGTAGAGTCCCGAACCATATGTTTGTCGCCACGTAACCATTAAAAATATGTTGAACGGTCGTTAAAACATTTTTATATTCGTTCGTCCATTCATATTTTTCCCCATACAGAAGTATGTTTATTGTTAGTACGTCGTTGAATTTCGAAAATTAGCATAGAACAAGCACCTAGGAGGATAGATCCAATGTTGAATCGCTTTTCAAGCACTAACTCTGTGGAATTACAACCATTCGTCTTCGTAAATAGACGCCATTTTATTCATTATTTTGGGTAATTATTTCTAATCATTATGAACGATTTATTTGGTTTTCACGAATCAAAGTTTTACACTTCGTAATAATTATGACTGTTTCAAACATTGAGATAATTTTGGTACTAGACATCTAATTCCATCTGAGGTTCAAGCCTGTTCTTTAGTTAATTAATAAACGAAATTTTAATATTTTAAAATGTTTTGGGAAAAAAAAGTCCACTGATATTTAATTTTATCAGTTTTTAAGTTTTTTACTAATTTCATTTTCCGTAAATGAAAGATTGGCTTGCTTTACACAGTTCTCTTGTGATCCTAAAATTTACACTTTCTTCTGCCACTGCTGTTAAACAAAATGCTGTCTGTCTATTCCAGCGGTACATCGTGGGCTGGCAAAGACCGGGGACAAGACAAGTATTGCGCCCCCAACCCGTGGACGTTAGCCCTCCCCAAGTCCCATCTACCAGTTCAGTGGTGAACCTTAGAATTTTGAGCTCGAGGAAGCCACTCCTATGGCCCCGCCCATGCATTGCCATTGCTCTGTGCTATGATTATCTGTTTCCAAAGTTAATAAAAATTATTAAAACGTTTTGTATATTTTATCACTACATGTTTTTCTTTTTTTTTATGTCGAGAGCAAAACATAAATTATTAAAAAGTAAGTGGTATGTTTCAATACACAATATATTGTACTTCATTTCAGAAGAGTGATGAACAAGGGAAATAATTACAAAATTCTAGACAATATGCCCATAAAGTGAAAAAAAAGAAAAAAAGATGACCACAAGATCTCTACAAAAACGTAAACCTTTCCAACCAGAGAGAAATGAAAAAAAAAAAAACTCTATTGTCGTCCGTACTAAGCATCCACTGGTAAAAGATGTGTTTAAAAAACACCAACGTATTTAACTGTAGTAACTGAAAGGAAAATCATTTATTGCAAGGTTATTTTTTTATTATTTTTTTTTTTTTTTTTTTTTTATCAGATAGCATATCTCGTCTGTTTTGTTTTTTTGTTTTGTTTTTTTAAAGAAAACAAAAATAATGACTTGGTTAAAGTAAGCGGGATACCAATCGTTTTGTCACCGGGTGCCTATCTCATCATATGGTAAAAGCGGCGTGAAGGCGTTTCGCTAGTTTCAATAGATTCACTACTTTTGTGCGGCATCAATTGATCCCGCCTATAACACCGCTTGACCGGCGTCTTGTTCTTTTGTTGTTTGTAAACATATCTGTTTGTCAAATACTCGGTGAAAAAAAAATATTATTAACATAAGAGAAAGGTGAAAACACATACACAGGTGTTAAAGATGTTGATGGCAAAAATCTAATGCCTTCTTTATTTCGAATTGGTTGTACTGGAAGATGTTATAATTATATCCGTATCATGTTATATCATATTGTTTTTGTTTTTTTGTTTGTATGTTTTAGGTTTCTGTCGTAATTTTAATTTATATATTTTCATAAATATTGTAATAATAACAGTGGAAGTGAGGATAGAAGTAAATGTTGTTGTTATTGTTGCCGTAGTAGTAGTAATAGTACTAGTTGTTTTTAGTAGTAGTATTTTTAGTGGTGATGGTGGCGGGTGGCGGTGGTGGTTGTAGTGATGGTGATGGTGCTAGACGTAGCAGTCGTGGTGGTGGTAGTTTTGTGGTAAAATAACGATGATTATTATCACCGTACGGTGATGGCATTAGTTTAGGTTAATAATATTTGTTATCGTAAATGTTCATGTAACATTTTCTTCTTAATTAATCGTCGTCTTCTTCTTCTTCTTCTTCTTCTTTTATTTCACCTCTTGATCTAACATCTGTCTATTTCGTCATGCACAATCCGTACAAAGTAGAAAGTTATTTTTACATCTTATCGTTTTTCTCGTTTTCCTTCGAGATAATAGAATCTGCTCGAGAGCTTTGCTCTTAAAGAAGTCGACGAACTGTATCTACGCTTTATCAAAAGGGTGACGATCACGCGTGATGTGCTGTCATGATTTATCACGTATCATTCACAGCAAAACTCGTCTCATTACGTCTAACACGCTTCTGTCACCAACACCAAAGTTAGCCTTCAGATTAGTCCCACACATATATAAAAATGATTCGTACACATATTAATATCATACACATGTGCATACTTGCATGCACACTAATATACATACACACACGCATATCCAAAATTCATACGGACGTAGATTTATACTAATATACACACACACACACACACACACACACACATGAGAGAGAGACAGACAGACAGACAGACAGAGATATAAAGAGAAAGACAGATACAGAAACAGAGTCATACAGACAAATGAACGGAAAGACTAAATGATAGTTTTGTTTCTAACATCTCAGTCTATTCTAGTAATGAAAAAAAAAAAAAAAAACATGAGTAACATGCCTTCCCTTTCTGGTAATAATCAAAATATTTTTAAAACCCATTAAATCAAGCAATTCGACATTTTCACAGGAACTACTGAAGTAAAATCTTACACTGAAATCTCATCACAACAACAAGCAAACAAAAGCACCAACGTACGCACGCAGTACGTTTGATAGTAAACACTTTTGTGTAAAATAAAATAAACGTGTTAACATGTGTACAAATATATTTTAATATACACGTACTTTAGCATTACTGTTTACTCCCTTAATTATGACGAATCCGTCATGTCCGTTTTTTTGACTACTTGAGACAATCTACGATGACCAATAATGACCACAGGACACTAAATGCCAGTGTGTCAGATATCTGCACCAGCCGACCCTTGCCGGACATTGCAGTGAACAGGTGCGTGTCAGAATGTGTGCGTATTTCTTTGAGCTGATCGATCAAAATGAAATTAAAATTTTCTCCGATAACCTGGACGAAGAAATCAGGTGTGAGTGAAGAGGATGTTTACGTTCTTAGAGTTTGTTTGTTTGTTTGTTTGCTGTTGTTGTTTTTGTGGGGTATTTTATGGTTATTTTCGGGCTGTTTTTTTTTTTTTTTTTTTTTTTTTTTTTTAACTTGTTTTGTTTTGCATGTTATTTGTTACAGTAAAAATAATTTTGATATTTTAATTATTGCCAAAGTCCGAATCCATTTTGGATACATATTACTGAATCATATATACATATATGCATTTTTATGAAATAAGAGATTGCGAATGAATAGCACATTCATACGAAATAATAAATATACATACAGACAGACAAACACACATACACACACATGTACGGACATACATACATATACACACCTATATACAGACACACATACACATATATATATATATACATACATGTATATACGTAAGTACATACCGACATACACACAACTGTACACAAACATACATACATATACATATATGCATACATACAGACAGACAGACAGACAGACATACACATACACATACACATATACATATACATATACACACATACACACAAACACACATCACATAATATATACACACACACACACACACACACACACACCTACCTACACCATTTTCACAGCTAATACATATTTACATTACTGGATCACTCTGACATCGCCGCACGGTGTCGCCGATGCACCCAGTCGCCTTCCCCCCAACAACAACAACAACAACAACGACTCCAGTTAGCTGCGAGCTGCAACAGCGGGGTGACAGGCAATTACCTCAGCCAGCCCCCATTACCACGTGCACTGGGCAACGAAACTGGGCTGACAGGTGGGAACAACAGCAGTCGTCACAGTTTTCACTTTACAGCAGAGTAATTCTACCCGCACGATTGTGTGTCTTCTCCGTCGTGTTCAGTGTTACTCTTTGCACGCTTTCCCGCGGGATAGCCTGTCATCGTTATAATGTTTTGAATTATTTTTCTTTTTTTAATTTTATTATATTTTAATTTTTTTATTTTTTTTTTTTTTTTTTTTTTCTCTCTCTCTCTATTCATAGCTCGGGTAGTAAGTAATACCGGGCAGTGCTTGCGTATCGTTTTACTTAAAAAGAGTAACTTGCCTTTTTTATGACCGCTTTGAAGAAGAAGTACGTTAACACGGTCTGACGTCTGTTAATGAGTTCTAAAAACTAATAATGTAATGTAATGTAATTATGTGTTCTGTGATGTCGTATAGCGTGTCTGTACTCGATGTCGTCGTAGGATGTTTCAAGGCGTAATCGCATAGCTGGCATAGTTGTTTACTCAAGAAGAATTTAAAAAATATATATATTTCAATTAACTTATTATAATGTGAAATTATAAAGCTGGAATTACATCATCTGTAATTTTCTTAAATATCAGAGTGGGGACTGCCATATAGAGATTACAATAGCACGTCCTCATAGAGAGATATCCATAACACACACAGAGAGAGAGAGAGAGAGAGAGAGAGAGAGAGAGAGAGAGAGAGAGAGAGAGAGAGAGAGAGAGAGAGAGAGAGAGAGAGAGAGAGAGAGAGAGAGAGAGAGAGAGAGAGAGAGAGGCATGTACAAAAATTAATCGTTTAAACCAAATCAAGACACATATACAGTTACGTCTGAGTAAAGCGTACAAGTGCGAAGCCAGTGGTATTTTCTCGAAGCATTGTTTGTTCAGATATTAGATAAAGAAAAGAGAAAGCCAAACCAAAAGCATGCTATGTGATTTTCTACACAGTTACACCACCGATGTAGATGCGGTTTTAAGATTAACAGTAACGCTATCGCGGTCGACATGCCACAAGCTTCAAACCTCGCCGCTGAGGTCGACACGCAACAGCTTAAAGTTTAACGAAAGTTTAACAAATGTAAGTTTAATCACTGCGTCACTGATGTTAAAAAAGAGATAAAAAAAAAAAAAATGAAAAAAATTATTCTCGTGATGCTGGCTCGGTATAAGCTTAAAAATAGTAAAACGTGATACGCTGTGAGCTTAACAGCAACTCCGAGGTTAACAGGACGCTATGAAAATACTAACGCAAAGAAACGTAACACCTATTTGACAGAATTGCACACGCGCAAATCAACACACAAATCCACATCATCATAATTAACTGGAATGTAAAAAAAAGAAAACAAAAATCAGTACTATATATATATATTCTTATTATTTCGAATAATAAATGAAATTATTACTAATACATATTATTTCATTTAATAAAGAAAACTATCACTAATATATATTATTTCATACCATTTTATTATTTTTAGAAACTAAATAGTAAGAACGATACTTATTTTATTATTATTATTTTTTTTTTTTTAACAGTTTCAGAAATAATTAGACCAAAATTAGGAAGCTGTAATAATAATACTGGCACATGTATAGCTTTAAAATATTAACACTACTAATTATTATCATCATTAATATGACACCCATTTGCCATTGATACTATTTGTATTATTAAAAAAAATTTAACACGATTAAAACAAAATTGCAACAGTTTGTATAATGCACACGCGTGTGTGTGTGTGTGTGTGTGTGTGTGTGTGTGTGTGTGTGTGTGTGTGTGTGTGTGTGTGTGTGTGTGTGCTTATATAAACATTAATGTAGACTAGAGATGCCCCTATGGTCACTGATCGTAGGAGTATTTCTGTTCCAATTAGTGCTCTACGATTTCTTTCTGTTTTCCTGTCTATGAGAAGGTGGATATTGAAATTTCTTACTGCTACTCGATATTTTCAGCATTCAGCATACAGAAGAGTAAGAGCTGCAGGTTTCTAATCTCACGTCAGCATTAAATAAAAACCGTAAGGAATCTAGAAACCATTGTTACTAAAATGTGTGTAATTTGTTTACTCAGTATTTATACAGTTTATTTACTAAGGCAAAAATCTATAGGCGAGGTAGTTCAGATGCACAGTGCATGAAAAAGCCATTATATCATACCATATCATAATTATAAACATCAAGATTGTATTTGATAACGTTTAATATATGATATTCGTCCTCTTGTTTAATTATAAACATCAAGATTGTATCTGATAAGGTTTGATAGATTGTAAATCTCTATTCACGGCATGACAAGAGTGGTGATTATTTATTATGATGCACGCTATTGTGTAAGGTAAATAACGTATGATCATGCAGTAGTTTTATCTTCGTGTCTTTGATTCGTGCCGTGTTAATGTTTTCTGGCAACGATAACGCTATCGTAATATCACTTACGAAATACCACAGTTAACTTTTCACAAAGTAGCCATGGTCGTCCCATATTACGAAATTTCGACAAATACGATGAAACGAAAACTTAAAAAATCACATAACGTGAAAATGGATTTTGAAAAGGAAATTTTAAATTTTACATTTATTTATATATACTCACACAAAGATAAAAGAGAGAAAAATCCTAAAACTTACTACCAGGGGTGGATCTATAATGAAACTAATGAAGCTTAAAGCTTCAGGGCCCCTAATCCGAGAAGGGCCCCTGAAGCAACGTTAGTTAACATTACTTTAAAAATTTTAAATCTGAGATGCCGTGGTTAAATTTTAAAAAGAATTATGGCGATCAGTTATGGAACAAGTCACTGAAGAAGATAGCAGTAGTTGCCAGACCTTGTTGTTGCTCCCAAAGGGCCCAGTGACTGTTCAAGCCCAGGGCCCCAAAAATCAATGTCCTCAACTGCTTACTAGAGGATCTTAGCGTTTTTCTTTACAGATAAGGGGAACAACTGGGTCAGTTTATCAAACGTAGTCACACGTCAAACAGCGTTCTGTCGTTAAAACTAGGTGCAAAAAAACATAACCGTTTACTTTTGGTAATAATAATAATAATAATAATAATTAATCAGCAGGAGGCATTTCAGATTGTAATCTATCATTCGTTATCTTTGGCGAATGTAATAAGCAGAGACTTGCTGAAGCAGTTTCAAATTCAACGTGGCGCTAATTGAACAGTTTTTCGACCTATAAACTTTGATTTCCTTGTCCGTAAACTAATAGCCATGCCCCATTATCGGTTTCAGTAATGGGCGTTATGGTCCTACACCTAACCTGTTATCATAGAGCAACAAAAAAAATATATATATAAAAATATAAAGCAATACAGTTCAGCCATTAAAACATGGATTTGAACACAGATTAACCGTCACACAAGAAACAAATTTGAACGACTGGCTCTCTTTACGTCTGTGTCTCCGTTTTGGTTTTCTATTGCTGAAACTAACCGCGGAATGTTTCATTCGTGATCGGTGTAGCCCTACCCATCTATTAAAGGCTCGCTGTGACAGTGGACACTCTTAATCCAGGTTTAGCAGGCCAATTCATACACCGTGAGACACTAAAAGTGTTTATTTGGAAACAAAAATAAATAAATAAATAAATCCACCCATAATCTAGCAGTGGTGGCTAATATATGTGAAAACATGTTTATAGATGTGGTAATATTTATCTTCGTTGTTTGAATGTTTGTCTATCCGAATATAACGTCTTCGTTATCTGTTTTCTTGCGAACGGAATCCTGTTGCTTTATTTATTTTGAGATTAAATTTTGTTTCCAAGAGTAAAGTTTGTACGATCTTGTCCAGTACTTGACTAGACGACTTTAAGGTGGTCCACTGATGTTTCGGATTAGTTCTGTATGCGACTCGCTCATCTTTCTTTTCTTTTCCTTTTTATTTCTTTCGAGGATTCTTTGGTTCATCTCTATCCCTAGTTTTCTAACTAACGTTTTTTCAGTTTCCTCTGAATTCATCTTTCTCCGTCTGATTCCCATTCTGTAATTTATATCTGTTAGTCCCTCTCTAGCTCTCGGTTTTATTATCGCTCTCCCAATCTCAATTTCACATTCTGTTTGTATCTCTTTCTTTGCCTATGGATCTGTTTTTCCATATACATTCTGTGTGAGCATATAGATACATACATAGATAGGTGTATAGATAGATAGATAGATAGATAGACAGACAGACAGACAGACAGACAGTTAGATAGATAGATAGATAGATAGATAGATAGATAGATAGATAGATAGATAGATAGATAGATACACAGAGATAGATAGATAGACAGACAGATGTGAGCATATAATTATGTGTGTATGCATGCATATGTATATAAACGTACGTACCCACTTATACTGTCTATCTATCTGTCTATCATTCTATTTATGCCACTGCCCATTTAGTTTTCTCTCTATTTGTCTATATCACTGTGTATATATGTATGTATGTGTGTATGTATATGTTTATGGCGTCCTCGTTGACAATGCAACAGATTCAAATTTGACAAAACGTCCACCGCACCGAATAATCCATTATTCAAACCTTTGTCGTCATCGGATCAGGGCACTTTTGTCGATTTATCCGTCTTTTTCACCTGACTAATGTTTTCTGTCACTTAAATGGTGGGCGGAACAGCTACTTCTATCTGCAAGTCGAAATACAAACTGCCATCAGATGAGCTTTTATGGCATAATTAATTTAAAAAGTGTCATAAAAATCAATGTGCGCTTTTGCATTTTTAATGGTGAAATTCAATTCGAAATAAAATTTCTGGGTGTATCCTTAACAAATTGTGAAGGTTTTTTTTTTAATTTATATGCAAGGTAAACAAACCCGTGAAATTTAACAGTCTGCGTGTGAATGATCCAGGGTCAACTGAGGTCAAAGGAAAAGAAGAAGAAGATGAAGACATATCAATAGTAAAGAATAACAGTTGTAAAAGAGTTTGTACTGAAGTACGTTTAAATGAAGTTCTCTGTTAAATTGTTGCATCAGCAATGAGAATCAGACTAACAGGAAATTCTCATCAAAATATTGTTCTAAAACACTGAATGAAAGAAAAAAGAGGCACAGAATTAATCAGTTAAAATACAGTATCTGCAATAGTAAAATGAATTAAAGTTCTCTATTTAAATGCTATATGAATAATATTTAAGTAAATTAAAATAAATATCTCTATTACAATGCTGTATGAGTAATATTAAAGTAAATTAAAATAAAATTCTCTATTTAAAATGTTGTATGAATAATATTCAAGCAAATTAAAATAAAATTCTCTATTAAAATGCTGTATGCAATATATTCAGATAAATTAAAGTCCTCCGTTAAAATCATATATCACCGGAAGCATTTCGTATTTCGGATATTAAATCTAAACACAAATTCAGTTTATATTTCATATGCAGTTTGTACACATAATCTCCAGGGTTTTATTTATATAATATTTTTAAAATAATGTTGTGCATGAAATAAAATTTGTGTATATTGATCCAACAAAAAACAATAACCAAAGTTTGCTCGGAAAACGTTTCAGATTTGGGAAATTTGGAAGGACCCTCAACCTATAGTTTTGTTTTTAAGTACAATTTTCTTCGCTGAAAATTGAAAGCATGGGTTTTTCATGTTGTTGTTTTTCTTATTACGTTTACTTGTTGTTTGGGGGCGGGTGTTGTATTCTTATTTTTATTTATTTATTTTTATTTTTATTTTTATTTTTTTGCTAATTTTTATTTTGGAAAAAAAAAAGATCAGAAAAAGACCCGCTATAATTATAAGAAATTTGTTTATAATCTTTGATTTACATATTCCGACACTTTAAGAAAAAAACAAAACAAATTAATTCAAATGACTACTTTTTTGCAAAAAAAAAAAAAAAACCTAAATAAATAAGTAAACAAATAAATAAACCAAGAAAAATTGGCTTTATTTCACCAAAATAATTTACGAGTTAAACTGACCCGATATTCCTAAAAAGTTACTTTTTTTTTTTTTTTCTTTTTACTTTATTTATATTAATATTCTAAAATAATTGTAATTCGGAAAATAGATAAATTAAAAACCTTAAAACGATACAAATCACGGAGTTGTAAAATAACTTAAAACTAATTACTGTAATTTAAAATCGACAGAGGGCGGTTCGAAATTTTTGCATTTTGGCGTGTATCCAGGATATTTGTTTGATATATTTCTTTCATTAAATCATACATTTAGAAATTTTATACGCTGACTTCACAAAAAGTAAGCAGGACCGAGAGCATAAATTATCACAGAAGTGGGAAAACAAAATTACAAAATTACAAAAATATTTTAAAAAAAAAAAAAAAAATAAAAAATGACTGCAAGCACTTCTAACGTCTGCATAAAAAAACCATTTCTTTCATAAACTTTGTGTATCATATTTGCCGCCTGTTATCCGGTTAGTCTTTCTTGTGTGAAAGATATTTAAATAGGCTTACTGAACTGAAATATATGAAACAGAAAAAAAAAAACTACAGTGAAGAGAAATGTTAACGGTAAAACTGAACAGTAAATATCGTGGTGGATGATTACTCAGAATGTAATTTCGTTACTATTAATTTACTGTTACTATTGCAACGTTAGTAAAATTAAATTGCAAGGCATCTTAAAATTATATTTTGACTTGTAAGATGACGTGAATGTAACATTTACTTAAAAGGCAATCTTAGTAAAATTATTTACTATTGCAAAGCAGCTTAAAATTATATTTTGACTTGTAAGATAACGCGAATGTAACTTTTACTTAAAAAGGCAATCTTATTGTTAACTATTTACTGTCGAAACGAGTTTGGATGAATGTATTTTCTTGCAAGGCAGTAGGAATGCGACTGATTTACCACAAGACAAACTTAAACGAACTAAGTCTGAAACACGGCGATCTAACTTAATGTGTTGTTCTTGACTCCACGTTTTTAACTGCCATCATGTCTCCGGACCCCGGTGCGCCCTCTATTAGTGAGGAAATCACATGTAACCAAGCTTATTTGAGTGTCTCTGCACGACGATAGAGGTTTTATAAGAACCAATAAAACACACAATGCATATATCTCGTTTTCGACAAACTTTATCGTAAAATAGCTTTTTATTAAATCTTTCATATGTTAATCGCTCCCAGGCGCCCATCCTATTTCTGCATTGAAAAGAGGGTGAATGGCCGCGTGGCAGGGTTCTCGCGGTTTCACGTTTCGTAAGTAAATTTCTTTACGATACATCACGCAGTTATATATATCCGTTTGTTCCACACAAAAGATACATTATTTGTCATTCATTGTCGTTTTAAGAACATTTAGTACTTGAATGCAGTCGCTGGCGTGAACCTAAGGCTTGTGGTAGTTTCTGAGAGAAAGAACGGTTATTTCGCGACGCATCTTTCGTGTTGATTAAAAATCATTAAATTTTTTTATTGTCCCAGTTATGTTTTTTTATCAGTCGTACCAGTCATTTTTATTTCTATAGATTCCGACAAAAGATTCTCCAAGCCAAAACGCTACCTTTTATTATGATCTAATTACGGGCCCGCTGGGTCTTTGTGGCGAGTTTTTTTTTTGGGGGGGGGAGGGGGGGAAATCTGTGGTCTTGGATTAAGTCTGAGTATTTGCAGTCATATTAGCAGTTTAATAGTCAGAGCTGATCTCACAGCTTGTGACTACGCAAGTCGTGCTGGTTTCTTACCAAGCTGTAATAAAGTGTTATTTTGCTTGGCACACACACGTATCAGCATTTGAGTGTGGGTTTATCTATGTATATATGTATGTATGTGTATTCGTACTAACATATATATGCTTATATATGTTAGTACGAATATGTAGACACACAAATATTCATATATAAACCTTCATGGGTACATATATAGAAACATACACACACATACAAACGTACATATATATACACATAAATACATACACGATGTACTTACCGACACAGATTTATACGAATATACACGCATATTAGCTGAATTACTTTAGTTTATATTCGAAGTGTTTGTGTTTGTAAAAATATTATTTATAACTTAATTTTTTCTTAAAATATAGAGAATTAACTTACCTGACTTTGAAAAAGTTTTGTCGTTTTTCTTCTTTTAGAAATTAAAAAATAAATAAATAGAATTCATAAATGATTAACATTAGTAAAATCCCGTTTATTCAACGAAGCCTACACGTCATTCTAGTATTGATGTCATGCCGATACATTTGAGAAAACAGTAATCATAATAATAATAATAATAATAATAATAATAATAATAATAATAATAATAATAATAATAATAACTCTGAAGTAAATAAATTAGAAAATACTTATTATTTTAATTTTGTCGTATCACCTCAAAACGAATAAATGTTGTTGTTTAATTTTTTTTTTTTTTTAATAATTTTTTTGTGTTGGTATTATACGTGTTGGCATGAATAAGTTGCTAATTTTTTAACTACATATATATCCAATATGGTGTTACAGTTCATCAGGTTTTATTTATTTATTTATTTATTTAATGTTGACGTAACGTTTGTGGGTTTTTATATATACATTTTGTTTCTTAATGCTATGTTAAATATTTTATTTCGTTCATTGTTATATTCTTATTTCAATCTTTCAAACTGTAAAGAGTAGAAGATTTTTTTATTTTTTACCCAGACAAAAAAATTAAAATTAATTATCTTTGTAACACAATAGTTGCAGGTTAATATCTAATCTGAGATAAATACTAAGTGATATTATTCCCGCTCACAAATGAAAAAGAAAAATATATAATATTACTAAGTAATGTGTGTGTGTGTGTGTGTGTGTGTGTGTGTGTGTGTGTGTGTGTGTGTTTCTGTAAAGCAAGATAGATATTGATATACATGTGTATATATGTATAGATAGATAGATAGATAGATATACATGTGTGTATATATACATATATATATATCCACGCACATGCATATATATATATATACACACGCACATGTACACACATACATACATATATACATACATATATATTTCTACATACATACAAAAACGCACCTAATTTTATTTCATTTTTTATTTCATTTTTTATTACGAAAAATATATAACATTACCAGGTAATACACAAATAATTTACTGTCTAATTATTTCAGTACAGGCTCAGTATCCCAAGAAAGTATTCCATTACGCTATCTAACACTTTCGTCTTTTAATTATCAGATATAATTTCAACTGTACAAGATTTTTATTTCAGCTGATCGTGTCATCATTTTATCTGTTTTCACTTCAGCCATTAACCACAACAGTATTACGTAACAACGTGCATAAAACGGGAAAAAGACGAGGGGTGAAAAGGGAAAAAAGGAAAGGTGAAACATTAAACATACTTAATTATACGTTACTTCTGCTTGAGGTTTTCAATAAAAAAAAAAAGAAAAAGAAAAAAAAGAAAAGAAAAGAAAGAAAGAAAAGAAAATAGAAAAAGAAAAAAAAAGGAAAAGAAAAAAGATAGAAAGAAAAAGGAAAACGAAATAGGTTTTACACGGATGTCGTCGGGTTTTGTCGGTGCTCCAATACAATGGTGGATTTTTACACCATACACATCGAACGAACCCTTTCAGACCAGCGCGCACATAGTTTTAAAACTCTTTACGTAAGGCACGAGTTCATCATATTAAATTTTCTTGCTCCTTCACTTACTAGTATGTAACGTATTTGATCTTGAAAGTTATAACGACCAAAACTGAGGGTTTTCCCCACACTGAAGATGCTCCGCCCCTTTTCTGAAATTCAGATCCGCCCGTAGCGTGGTTAACCAAAAAAAAAAAAAAAAGCAAAAACAAAAAACGCAAGTTGGAGATGGTATTTTGTGCCGAAAAATGGAGCGGTTATCTAGGATAACATCGCTGAAATATTTGTAATATTTTTGATTTACGATAGAAAATATACTGGTATTTGATATCACCTCGTGAAACACTGGATGAAATGTATCTGTTTGTGAAGTATTTATCAGTTCATTTATTTATTTACTTTGTAACAGTAGCAGTAGCCGTACTAGTAGTAGTGGCAACAGTAGCAGTTGCAGTAGTACGTACCAATGATGGTGGTAGTAGAAGTAGTAGTAATAGTTGTTGTCGTAATAGTGGTAGTAGCAGTAATAATAGTAGTAGTAATGTTAGTAATACTAGTAGTTGCTGTTGTTGTTGAAGTGGTGGTTGTGTGATAGGAGCAACAGTGATGGTATTTGCAACAGAAGTGATTGTTGTTGCTAATCATCTTTTTTAAATTAGCAGTAATATTTACCCACCCACCCCAACCCAAAATAAAAAGAAAATAAAAAAAAAAAAAAAAAGTAAGAAGCCATAGTAATAGTGATAACTGTTATATTAATAGTAGTAGTAGTAGTAGTAGTAGTAGTAGTAGTAGTAGTAGTAGTAGTAGTAGTAGTAGTAATGGTAGTGGTAATGGTAATAATTGTTATTGTAGCAGCAGCACTAGAGTAGTAGTAGAAGTAGTAGTAGTGGTAATAGTAGCAGCAGCAGCAGCAATAATAATAGTAGTAGTAGTAGTAGTAGTGGTAACAACGTAGTGAAAACAGTGGTAGCAGCACTTTGTGGTCACGATGGTCCTTGTAGCAGAGAATATTTCCTTGTGTAAAACAATTTTCGGTTACAATTTTCAATTAAAAACAGATTTAAAATAACTAACTAACAAACAAATAAATAAATAAATAAATAAATAAATAAATAAATAAATAAAAAAAAAAAAAAAAAAAAAAAAGAAAGACAGAAAAAAAAAAAAAAAGAGAAGATGTAGAAAGAAAGAAAGAATTCTGTTTGATTACGACCACCTTGAAAATCGAGCAATTTCAGTTACTCAGTCGTTCATGGCGTTTTACACACATCGTACACGTTATGAATGTCCTGGGTTTTTTTTTTTTTTTTTTTTTTTTTTGTATTGTTTTGTCATCTTTGTTTTATAGAAGGTGATGATGTTGTCTGGGTTGTTGGATTTTGGGGGTGTTTTTTTGTTGTTATTGTTTTGTTTTGTAGTAGTGATAGTTTCTGAAGGGAGGCCGTTCTGTATTTATGTTAGTGTTTGTGTTTTGTTTAATTTTAATTTTAATTTATTTATTTCTAACAAGAAAAATTCTTATTGTTGAAGTATTTTTTTAAGTATTTTTTTTTTAAGATAGTATATTTTTTCGGGGGAAGTAAAGCGTTACAAGTGTTTGTTATTTGTTGTTCTTCTTCGTCTTCTTTTTGTTTGTTTATGATACTTATTTTTGTTGCTGTTGCTGTTTTAATCCTGTGTGTACCTGTGAATGAACGTATTAGTGTATGTGTATGTGCTTATCTGTATGCGTCAGTGCGTGTGTGTTTCAACTGTGCATCATGATTCCCACGTGTATTCTGCCTTCTACCACACATTCACCAAACAGCTTTTCAAACAATTCATTTTGTGAACCACTGCAGGCTTAATCAATAACCACTGTAATCCTTACGTAACAGTCTAAAACATCTATTCACCGCTGTCTAAACCACACAGTAATTGCAGTTACGCCGTGATTTGGCCCATTGTGTTTACTTAGCGAACATACGTTGTATACACGTAATTCACCTATGTACAGCACTGGATTACGCCATTAATTCATTTAACAGATTATCCAGATTGTGGAATATTAATGCTTAAAGCTGTTATATTTTTATAAATCATATAGCTAGATTTTAAACATATGCCACTGGAACCATAGTTATGCAAAAATAATTATTTTAGTTGTTGCAAATAGTCTGAATGGTCTGAGTCCCCAGGATACGAAAGAAACGTCACCATCACATTTAAAAAATAAATTACGTTTACTTTAAACATTGTTATAATGTGACACATACACCATATAATATTCAATATTCATTCCTTATCATTGGTTGACTTTCTTTTTATTTATTTATTTATTTATCTCTTCTTTTTTTTCTTTTTTTTAATGTGTGTGTATGCATACATACATACATTTGTGTGTGTGCATTTATATGCTTGTCGTTTTAAAGAAGGCTTTTTCATCTTCTTCATTAAACTTTTTTTTTTACCTTTTTCTTTTTTTTTATTATTATTATTATTTTTGGGGGGGTTTTTTTGTTATTTTATTTTTTTTTTTTTCGGATGAGAATATATTTTATAATTGCAATTACAGCAGCATAACCAGTATTCCAGCACACACATGACATGATCGAAGATTAAATATATATATATATATATATTTATATACAGAAATATAATCCACATTTAGCCAAAAATAATCACGATTAACAAAGAACCTGATTTTTATTGATCAGGTCAACTTAAAAACCTTTAACTTTGATTTTCTTAGAAGCTTTAAAAAAAAAAATAATAATAATAATAATAAAAAGGACACATGGTTGTACTCTAAGCACTCGATTCCTCTCTAATCTTTGTTTTATGTACCCGTGTCTTTGAACCTCATAAACAAAGATTTAATATTATTGTTAGCTTGTGTGTTTTTATTGTCACTTACTTGACACTAAGTGACTTACGAATTCATCTTATCAAAAGGGTCTACATGACTTTTACCATGTCAAACCAGCAAAACGTGATTGCGGGTTAGAGCTAACAGCCATAAAAAAAAAATATATATAAACCATTAAAAATATATGTTGAAAAAGAATAGTGATGTCCAACTCGAATAGTTCACAGTTCGGGCCTGATGCAGGCCAGATTCACAATGACTAGCTCTTTTGAACATGCATACTTCTTCTTCTTTTTTTTTCGGTCTTTATAATTAGTAAGAGTAACTCCAAAATCGTCATCTCTGGCCAATAACCGGTATTGATAATAAAACAGAAATCTGTAGCAGTATATGAAACGTAGAGTAAAACAAGCGACCTCGGTTGCTGATCCGTGGTAAGAATACTAAAAAAAAAAGGTCTTCGGTGTCTCATAATTTGTAGGAATAACACACTGGCTGATAACTGGTAGGAGTAATACAAGCGGTGTCATCGCCTTCAAATTTGTAGGAGTAACACGAGAAGCGTCATCAGCGGCTGATATATGGTAGGAGTAACTCTAGTTGTTTGTCAGTGGTCGATAATCTGTAGAAGTAACACAGGAAAGAAAACGTCGTGGCAGCTGATTCTCTTTTGGAATATCACAAGCAACATCAGTAGGAGTAACACAAGAAGCGTAGCCAGATGATAACTGGTAGGAGTAACCCTGCAAGAGATGTCAAAGGATTGTCTTTCCTAATCTGGTGTGTCTAATCATATTTTCGAGTAGATGTTAATTTCTACAAAAGAAAAAAGAAAATAATCCCATTTGTTATGTTAACATTTTGTTTGTTTTAATATTCATTTTTAATCTAAATAAAACATACTTTTGGTGTTTTCGCACCTCTTATTTAGATAAAAATTTTTTGAACTGTAAAATTACCTAAGTTTAACGTGAATATCATTAATAAATAAAAGTAATCTGACATTAAGAAATACAATCAGCTATTTTGGCAAAACCTGTACGAACTGCATAATCGGCAATAGAAAATATTCATAACAATGATGACTGAAAAAAATAAATATAACATAAGATACAACATATAAATACATAATTATACGAGTACATAATATTCAGGCTAACAACAATCCATTTCACAAAAGTGTTTATAATGATCTTATTTCCATCTACGATAATGAATTTAAATTTTTGTCTGTCTCAATAATTTATATACTGAAACAGTCAGTTTAAAACTTGAAAAGAATAACGTATATTAATGCTTAGCTCCATTTATTTAAAAAATAATAATAATAATAAAAGCCCATAAAAACCACATAATAATAATATTTTCGATACTGCCAGAAGTTACTAAAATGTAAACTGTCGTCTTGCAAAGCAACTGTTTAAATAACTCCAATTAAAATGTTTTGAGATATGTTTAATAAAAACGTTCATTTGTTCACTAAATATTGTTCGAGTTCTTTATCAAAGAAAAATATTACTTATTTAGACCTGCATATAAATGATAATTGAATGTACCAGTCTGGCCTCTAGCTTGACAAATAGGCATTTACTAAGTCTTTTTTGAAAACTAAATATCAGTAAAGTCCGTTATCCATTGCCTATCACAAACAGTTTATCGGAAATGAAAGGGAATTTATCATGATCTGAAATGATTATAGAGAAGTATTAATCTGGTACTTTTTTTTTTCGCTCACAAATTATCAAATTAAAAAATAAATCTTGTATACAAACACAATAGCACAGAAACATATGCGAACACCTGTTCTCCATCTGTCTATCTACCTGTTTTTCTTTCTTTCTATTTTTCTTTCTCTCTCTTTCTCTTTCCTGATCTCTCTCACTCTCACTTCCACTCTCCGTGCCTACCTCTCTCGCTCTCTTTCTCACATACTCACACACACAAACATACATACATAAACACAAACACACACACACACACACACACACACACACACACACACACACACACACACACAACATACGTGTACATTCACACACAAAACTAGATACGTTTGCACCTGCATAACACACTGGGGAATCTTATATTAATTTCGTCTGAAAATGTCATCGCAATCAGCTTGCACGTAAATTAATTTCGTTTAGTCACGATATCATTTAGTTCGTTCGTGATTTATACAAAGCTTATCATCAGCTGCGCCTTTATATTACTTTCCTTTCACATACAGCGGCATTCACTGTGAGAAAAATTCATATGCTGCAAAAACGATATCCTGTTAACTCAAATTTTGCATGTAATGTTAAAATATAACTTCGAGGCATGGTTTTCGGTACAGAAGAAATATACTGACTGAAATAAATTTGCTCACTTAAATAAAACATAAGAAATTAATTACATTTATATTTTATTTTTGTTTTGGAGGTGTTTTTTGTTTTGTTTTTTTGGAAGGTTTCAGTTATGTGTGTGTATATGTGTGAGTGCGTGTTCGTGTGCGTATGCGTGTGTGTGTGTGCGTTTACAAAATGAAAAATAATTATTTATAAATCATGCAGAAATTTTTGAAGATGAATGTAATTTCTGAATAAAAAGATGTTTGTGTCTGGTAATATTAACATATATTTAATTTTTTAGTATAGTAGTAGTAACAGAAGTAGTAGTAGAGGTAGTAGTAATAATAGTAGCTGTTGTTGTAATAGTAGTAGTAGTAGTAGTAATTGTTGATGTTGTTATTACAGTAATAGTAGTATCAACACTATAATTATTATCATTATTTTATCATAATCTTCTTCAATATTATTATTATTATTATTATTATTATTATTATTATTATTAATTCCAGAAAATGAATATCCCAGTATATCTTAGTTAAATACTATTTTCAATTCTAGTTTTTTCTTAACTTACTTACTTACTTGCACATTTATTATTTACATATACATTTATAAATTTACTTTAAGGAATTAAATTCTATTACTGCAAACAGCTTAGCTAAACCATGCCTTCAAAATGGCCGATCAGTAAAGGCAATGTGCGTTATCACCAATGAAACATTAGTAGTTCTTAGCGGTTATACGTCGTGTGCTGTATTTCATACTGTGCCTTCAACCCGAAAGGATTAGGTGACAGAGGCATGTTGCCATGCTATTGACAAGAATAATTACACAAGTGCTTTAATCTGTGATCGTTCACATATTGCGCTGATCTCCTGTAACTGATTTCTTTTCATGGGCGCTTTTTTGCTGGGTTAGCGATGAATCCAGTGGCACAAAGAAATATATTTGTCTACAAGTCTATCACACTTGATCTCCTCTTTGCTAAACGTCATTCTATACACCTTTTTTTGTCATACCGCGGTGATTAAGAATGTCACAAACACTGTCATCAGTTACCAATACAAAGATTTCATCAGTGTTTGTAATGTTTCGTTTCTAGATCCAATATAATTGGGATAATACAGAGGTTTTTAAATCAATAAGAATCGTGTATACTGACGTTGTTGGGGTTTTCTAAATAGATTTTTAATTATCCATCTGGCCTATTAATTATTATTTTTATTTATTTATTTTTATTATTATTATTTTTTTTTTTTTTTTTTTTTCGCTATATAAATATTTTCGATGACAGACAATATTAGAGCGACAAGAATTTTATTTTCTGAAATGTATTTTATATATTCCTTTAATGAACATACATTCCTTATCATCATCATCATCATCATCATTTTTATGATTATTCTTGATGTTATTATTCTAATATTAGTAATAATAATAATAATAATAATAATAATAGTAATAATAATAGTAATAATAATAATAATAATAATAATAATAATAATAATAATAATAATAATAAAACAGCTTTGGTTTAATTGGACTGTATATTTAAGAAATACAAACACAAATGCATAACTATTCTAATAATAACATTAATGAAGTTATGTACAAATCTTACATGACTAGAATAATAATATTTATCTAGCGTGTCTGTTTAATATGTTCAGGCATCACTGCACAGCATTAATAACCTGTATTATTTAGTTTGTTATTACAATAATAACAAGAACAATTATAAAGCTCTTGTCGAAATAATAGTTATAAACCTTTACATCTGTGTTAAACTGTATTAATAAAAATCAGTGCAGTTTATATTTAAAATAGATACGTCGAAATTAATGTGCATTCGGTGTGTTTGATTTAGCTCTACTAATACAATGCCGTTTGAGTTAACTTTGAAATATTTGTCTATTCAATATACTGACATATATCTATTTCTTTGTTTTCGCTGCATCTGTACATTTAGCATTTAAATTGCATACAGTCAAACGAGAACGTGATCACCGATATTTTCAAACAATTTCTCTTTTTTTCTTTTTCTTTTTTTTTCATAATATGAATAAACAGAACTCGGATTACCTGGAAACGGGTCTGTTAGCGTCAATAAATTTATTAAATGTCTCTTCCGATCCTTCCTGATGCAGTGACGTGTTGATGTAAGTACCCAAACTTTTATTTCCCTCGGGGTTCGTGGACACAACCGTTTCTAGAATAATATTTTGCTCTTCTCTCACTGGCGGTTTCAGAGGTTCTTTGACGAAAGAAGCGGACCTCATTTTCTTGTAATATTTTTTCTTCGTGGGAAGATGGTGAATGAAGTGTCTTTCACAGAACGGCATGTCGATCTTCTCTTCGTACAAAGAATTAATTCTCCTGGGCGTGACGCTTTTACTTTTTGATCTGATGTTGTCCATTGTCAGATTCCTCATGTGTCTCACTGCTGGCAGACTAGAGTGGATTTTGCCGAGTTCCTCTCTCACTTTGGAAGCCTCGTGTCTGTACACCCGCTCCGCGGCTTCCTTGTATTTGTTCAGAACTCTTTCTTGGATCCTGTAACGCACGTCCAACTGGCTGTTGGCCACTCTGGTTCTCTCTATTGCATCAGCGTCGAGCCTGTTGTAGATGTCAGGCACTATGGCGTTGTTCGGTGGAGGGGCAGGACTAGAATTGATATCCATATTTTAAAATCATTCACTTCAGAGAAAACTGTAAAATAAAATAAAACTTTCACGAATATTATGCTAAGTAATCATGATAAAGGTTAAAAAAAAAAAAAACACCGTTCTTGTATCACATGAGTCTTCGTTTGTGTTTGTTACTAAATATTAAATATCCAGCTGTGTTGTCCTGTATAGAATCTGTGTTAACTGAGGAAAATATTCCATTGTTGCACTTAATCAAACGTCCAAGCTGTATGTAACAAGTATGTAGTCACACGGTAATGTTAAACCTGTTTCTTCGGCAGTGGTTGGCAGATAACCCGCTAATCTGTAGATAAGGTTGACTGGGTATTGATTCGAAGCATTATATAATCGTCTTGACGTTCTCGGTGTTACATATGTTTCAGAACCGCATCGACGCTTGTCTTTTGCAGAACGTAACTAAATATTTCCATTTTCATTAAGCAGACCTGAACGGTTCATTAGAACTGGTTAATTCCATTTCTGAAGCAACACAGCATTTCCATTAACAGTCGCCCGTTTTTGTAACAGATATCCGAATATCCAGTGTTAATAGAAAACACAGGCATCGCAACCTGCTTCGTGTAAAGTTTCTAACTGTAATTGGCAAATGAATTGACTAAACTGCACGATCAATCTGTTTATAAATCATAGCAGTTTGACAAACACAGCCGGGTCCAGTCGATGTCAGTCCTATTACTGTCCGGAGCTCTGCTTTAAACTCAAAAATCGCCCGAATATTTTATCTTTATTAATTTCGTTATATTTATGACGTTCTTGTCATCAAAACATTTACTTCCCTGTCAAATACTGGACGAACTAACGCTAAAATCTTCAGTAACGTTATTTACAACGTCACTAACAAGTAGGTAGATCGCTAGTGGTTTCGCTTTGCCAGCCGTGGGAGGGCTTCACACGACTGATATAATCGCTGACCTGCGGATCACATAAACTACCCAGTTCTTAGAAAACATACAGTACGCGTCTCACAATCGCGCATTTTTATACAGCCACTGTTTACTATATCATATACGTGCAGTTTGTATAACACGACGATAAACATTTCCTCGCGTGCTAATTTGGACATTTAGAAAGCTTTATTATATGGGTGGTGCATCGCGCCCACAAACGTAAATTCTTTTATGTAGTTTCGAGTTTCTTCGGGACGTTTTTGTTCATAAAGAACTGTACTAAAATGTCTTAGTGGAGTAGTGGCAGTAGCAACAGTGGTAGTAATAGTAATTTTCTTTCTCTAATAGTAGTAGTAGTAGTAGTAGTAGTGTTAGTGGTAGTGTTAGGGTTATTGTTGTTGTTGTTGTTGTTCGTGTTGTTATTGGTGTTGTTGTGGTTGTAGGCCTATCAGATTAGTTTACGTTGTAGTGGTAGGTATAATATTACTTTTTATCTTGGTCCTGATCTTGAAGTTAATTATTCAAATATGAGCATTCATCGTTACACATGTAATAATAGTAATAATAATAATAATAATAATAATAATAATAATAATAATAATAATAATAACAATAATAATAATATAATTTTTGGCTAATGACTTTACTGGGTTTTTTTTATGCTATTGTTGCTGCTGCTGTGGTTGATCAGAAGGTTCTTATTAACATTTTGCTGCTGTTGTTTTTATTATTAATGTAAATTGTCAAACTTAACATCGGCCAAATAAATATAATTCTAGCATGGGTGTAGTATAAGTAAGATTATGTTGCTGTACTTTACTCGAATGTACTTAAGTGTACCACAGCCCCAAACATTTATACATACCTGTTTAAACAACAGTTCAAGTGTAGTAAACAGGATGTATGCCAGAGGTTAATAGATTGGAATAACAACTCATTACTGTTTATGCCACTTAAATATCTGGTCTCGTGGCAGCATTCTTATTTTTCGCAGATAAAGAATTATTAAGATGAACTACTAGGGTTAATATTCTTTACAAATGTAAGTAGTTTATAACACAAGGTTCATCAAAAGACTCAAACTACTAAGATAATTTGAATTAGTATTTTAAATCAAAATGACCTCTCTCTCTCTCTCTCTCTCTCTCTCTCTCTCTCTCTCTCTCTCTCTCTCTCTCTCTCTCTCTCTCTCTCTCTCTGTATGTATGTATGTGGATGGATAGATAGATAGATACAAAGACATGTAAAGAGGATTCATTTTGTCTGTATAATCATATATCAAGTAGTTTACGTTTCGAATAAACACGGCGGGATATCGACCGATTTTTTTTTTTTTTTTTTTTTTTTTTTTTGTCCTGTGTTGGTCTTTAATAATTCAAACATTTTGCCTGGATATCCGAAAATCAAATACCTGAAATTCTCTCAGAATCAAAATAACTGAAATTCTTCCAGAATCAAATTGTCACTCCTTCAAAATATAACTGAGAAGTAATTAATGCTAAACCTTTCAGCAAATAATTTTGAGTACGTATTTTGAGTATTAGATCCGGTGCATTATTAACATAGGCAAAAAAGGATTTAAAAAAAAAATGTATCTGATTTTTTAAAACACTACATTTGTAATAATAATAAACCGTCTAACAACAATAAGAAATATTTGGGTTTTTAAGTGAACAATGACTGATAATCAATCTACAGAACATTCACAGCGGTATAGCAAATTATTTTTGTCAGAAGATAATTACGATTATTTCATGTAAAGAAAACCAGTAACTTTAATCCCTTTTTTTTTTTTTTTGTTTGTTTGTTTGTTTGATCATTATGTTGAAATAGTTTCATATATAATATATTTGCATATGCATGTAGGTAGGTAGGTAAGTAGGCAGGTAAAGGAATATATGTTAGAATCATGGCAAAAAGACATTTTACGTCTTTTAAAATGTGTTTTAATTATTTTTGTTTTATGATAATGTAATAAATTTCAAGAAAGGCCAATGAGTAATAATAGTATCAGATTCAAACCAAATGCGCTTTTGAAAAGTATACACACCTTCGTTCATAAATACTGCTGTAAATAAATAAATAACGAATGAATGAACTGATAAATGAATGGATGAATAATAAATAATGAAATAAATAAAATAATCAACATGATATAATATAATATAATATAATATATAAAGTGTCTATTTTTAAAGATTTTTTTTTTTTTTTTTTAATAAATAATCTTTTAAATTTGAATATGGAGCCCTGATACAGATTTAAAAAAAAAAAAAAAAATAAAGAAAAACAGAAAAAATTATAATAATGTCGTGTATAAGATAAATTGCAGACGTGTGGATATTTTTATAAATAAATGTCTATGCACAGCACGCTCCAAAATACTCAAATACCATGCGAACAGAGCCGTGGTTTTAATGACTATTTGTATCTGTAGTCTTCGTTTCTTGACTGATTAAGTGGCAAAATCAGAACACCTTTTGTGACAGCCAAACAACTGATTGATAACAGTGCATATGGATTTTCCATGTAGATATTGTTTTCAAATACTTAAACATCTAGAGATGTTATGGTGGCTTGTCGAAAATTACCTTTAATGTATATCGATCATGGGCAAGAACAACAATCAACACAGCACGAAAATGCAAAACATTAAGATAGCAATCTCCTGGCTTTACGTAGTTGCTGAACTGTAACCGCAGTGGCGGTGCGGGGGAACGATAACATTGTTTTTGTGTGAATGTTCAGGCTGGATATAATGAATAGTGTTACTCTGCAATGCACGGGTGTATGAATAT
Source organism: Chrysomallon squamiferum (assembly GCA_012295275.1). Lineage (NCBI taxonomy): Eukaryota > Metazoa > Mollusca > Gastropoda > Neomphalida > Peltospiridae > Chrysomallon > Chrysomallon squamiferum. Next base: position 38,431,960 of record CM022665.1, on the reverse strand, counting down.
ACTGAAATGGTTCGAAATGAGTTTAAACCATAACGTAAAAATTAATTCAGTGAGTTTATTATTATCATTGTTGCGACATCACATTCTGAACAATAAGGCAAAATAATTTCAAACATCGGTAAAAAAAAATTTTTCACAAATTTTGTCCTTAGAACGAAAAGCTAGAACGTCATAAATTAGTTTGAATAGTGCCTTAGGAAGTTAATCGATTAGGTACAGGCCGTCCAAATTCGGTTTATGTGTCACCGACTGGCACGGTATTTTTTAGACCCTGTCTGTCTAGATCTAACACCCGATATAAAGAAAACTGCCATAATTATTTTTCATCGTAATGTGAAAAAATTACGATATTTGTGTTGGTTAAAGGAAAAGAATTGTTGAACATACAAATATTGTCTCTTAATCATATTGTTTTGAAAATGTTTGGTATTTTCTCTTGCGACTTTTACTGAAGATTTGAATTTAAAATAAATGTCTTCATATAGAGCTAAAACACTATTTTCTTTTTACCCTACATTCGTTCCCAGCAATTTGATTTCTACAAAAATAATAAGTTAACATTACATGTATTTGAACAAACGTATAACGATATTCGAATAACAGAAACCGCTGCTTGCAAACACAAATATTTTTCTTGTTCCCCTTATCAGCAACACATTAATCCCAAGCACTAAGATCAATGAGTTATTACAAATGACTCCGACATGACGTTTTTATCAGTATTAGCTCCTTAGCTACATGTTTTACATCCAGGCTGTTCTTTTCTCTGCTTGTTGTTGAATAATATCAATATTTGTAATCGTGCTGTACGTCCACAAATAGCCACTCTTCACGTGTACTTCACTCGTCTTTTATTTCTTTTACTCTGAAAAAACATGACAGCCAGGTAGTACTAGAGCAAACTCTCAGTTCTTACTGGTTACAGTTTCTGAAGGGACAATAAATTCTTCACGTTTAATTGCTTTTTTAAAAAGTTTCTATTGCCAACTCTTCCTTATTGATCTATTATGACAAATTATGAACAAGAAAAAGTGATTATACTGTCTGATGAATTTACTATTTTTGATTTATAAAGCCCTCGTTAAACTTTGAATACTTCTGATATAAATGTGATAGTATAAACCGACGTGTGATAGTTTATTACTTTGGATTAATCGTGCAGTTCTTCAGCAGGGCGATGTTATTTCCCATTCTGATCATTGCTCCTTGATGATTTAACATTTTGTGTGTTTTCCTTACTAAGAGAAAAACAGTTTTGTTATTAACTGATAAAGAGTTTCCTCTCTCATTATTTGCATGCCTTCAACAATGCCGCCATATAAAATTGTGCTGATTTTATTGTTAAACATTATTTTTCCTTATTGACTAAAGCTGTAATGATTATCATCAAACAATTTGCCAACATACTATCCAATGCATGCAAATGTAGTAAGTTTCTATAATTTTGTTTATATTATATTATTTGGATTTTAAAAAAGCATGCAAACCTTTTTCTCTATTCCTTTTTCTTTACTGTTGAAACGTTTTTTTCTTTCACGGGCCTTTTCTCTTGCTTTTTTTATTTCTTTTTTTGTTCTTGTTCTGTCAAACGCTTACAATGACGCAATGTTCTTCTCGTAATAATGCGTCTCACTGGACACCTTTCTTCTACAAGCGACCAAAACGATCACATTTGTAGCTGAAGATAACTGTGAGAACTTTAAAAACGTGCCTGGCTTGGGCAAAGTTTCTGATTTTGTATATTAATCTACATTTAGTTTTCATTTTTATACAACAGCCCTATTAATAATATCCCTATTAAATTCTGATTATTTAATTATACTTTTATACACATCAACCGTATTATTTTCATGCAAATGATTTACTGTTTGTTGTAAATTATTTAGATTGTACACATATTCTATAACAAAGAGGTTAAAAATGTACATGTTTTCATAGTTAATTTATTATTTCTCGTGAAATATATTTGTAGTCATCACAAAGTTATTTAATGCGCAAGTGCTTATAACGAATGGGAAAGCAAGTTATTAAATCTTTTAAAGGTTTGAAAGCTTACATTTTATACACATATTACAGAACCATAAGATCGGGGGAGATATGTTTCTGTGACATTTTGTGGGCATGGTTGTTGATTGTTTCTGTTTTCTAATTGTTTCTATTTTTTAATTTTTTATTTTTTATTTTTTCAGAAAATATTTAAGAAGAAGTAGTTTTAAACCTTAGAGGATTTGTATTCAGGTCATCACTGATGTCGACCACTGTGTTATTATTCAGTTCAAACTCACAGTACTGTTTTGTGTGCTTCTCTAAAGATCTTACATCTTGGGTTTCACCAGCTGAAATCGAATGAATTTCATTTTCAATCAAACTAAAGTATATCTAAACGATTTTATAACAACAACAAAAAACTCTAAGTTTAAAAAAAAAAGTTTTTAAAAAAAGTACAGACTCAGTAATCCTCAACAGAGAAAGAAGAATAAATTATATTTACTAAAATATAATGTTTCCGTTTATATGATTTATAAATCTAACTAAATTGAAGGCAGATTCGATTATGATTAGGAACAAGCTATAGCTCTGTTGTTATAGTTCAAGGGTATTTTATTTGTTCTTTTATTTTCTGTGATTTTATATATATATATGAAAGATGATTTAAAGTAATACGATATTAATTACTAGCCACTTAACTTACTGCAAAGTTTTAAAGTTCTGATATAATCACAAATCTTTACGGTATTTAATTTTGTGTCTGAATTTTGATACTGACACTCATTGTTCAGAGTATTAAATTAACTATGTTTATGTCTTTGCAGTCAGTATCTATACACTTTGTAACAATACTATCAGATACAACACAGAAATGTAATATAAAGTGGTTTAAAACTACAAGGTGTGATTAACCTAATTTCCTAAGAGGGCTGGGGGAAGGGAAAAAAAAACACACACACAAAAAACCCATTAATAAACATATCAAGTATGTCTGCATAAAGAAAATAATTAAAAAAAAATAATAATAAATTTGAAAATAAAAAATAATAATAATAATAATAATAATAATAATAATAATAATAATTAAAATAGCAATAATTTTATCTAAAGCATCTCAAATGTCGACACCAGTAAAGTTATCAGAGTTGTCGAACTTGCAAATTATGCCAACGGATTAAAAAACATTAGCGTCGAAATAACAAAACTATCTCTGTCAAAATAAAATAAATAAATAAATAGATCAAAGGATAATGTAATTTCATTATTACATATAATTAAAAAATAAATAAAGTAATGGAAAGTTTAGTAAACATTTACCAGTTTTCATCTTATTTATAAATAATTGTGTTATGATTCAGCAACATCAAATTAAAACGTAAATGTGTTCGAGAACTCATATAAATTGTATAAAAATTATAAACCTGAAAAATGTAGCTTTCAGTGCTACCTGCAGCAATACTGATTCTAGGTGTGGATGCCAAAAAAAATGTCTTTTACCTAAAGCTGGTGTCATTGACTAAAACTAAGATTTATTAATTTGGTTGTTCTTAAATTATATTTACTTTTATTTCCAATCAACAGACTTTTGAATCTTCCACAGTTTTTTTGTTTCTGTATTGATACTTTTCTTTGCATTTGATTCCATGATTTTTCCCGTGTGTTCTAAAAAACCTCGAAGCAAGAAAGTATCTATTATTATTGTTGTTGTTGAAAAATGTTACTGTAACACTATGGATATAACATATGCGACATAAAAAAAAAAAGTCTTTACAATAAAAATTATTTCTGCATCATTGGAAAGAGCATGGAAAAAACAATGAAATGATACCATTTTTATGATGGAGTAATGGCAATTTTATAATGCGAAAATTAGGTTAATTCCCCCCCCCCTTTTTATTCTCTCAAGCTTTACTTAACAAATGGTATGATCTTTGTTCATTAAATTCTAATATCTCCCTTAAAAAGTAAGGTAACTGTATGAGATTTGGAGGATATCAAGTTCAAAAAGAAAAAGGTACACTAGATATGAAGAACAAATCTACTAACAGAATAAATTAACAATATGGACGACGAGGAATAAAAATGTTTGAAATATAGTAATTAAAAAACCTTCTGAATGGACACTTCTCAAAACAAGCAAGTATATATATATTATAATGTTATTTTATAAAATAATAATAAATTTTAAAAAGTAATAATAATTTAAAAAAAAAAAAAAAAACCCAGAGAATCAAATGGCACTTTCTTTACGTGACGTAACAGGCGTAATGGTTTGTTTACGATCCATACTGACAAATCGGATGATTTTGACGGAATTTAGACAAGGTGATAAGTGTCAAATTTTGATAATATTTTGCACAAATAAAGTTAACTATCTGATATAGATGAACTTTTTTTTTCATCTGAATGATTATGTGAAACTATTATTCGTCGGAAAAGTAAAATTACTTCTTCTAAAACAACAAAAGGAATAATTCGAATGTGAAACAGTGGAGAAATATGTGTGCTTAGTTACTAAAAAGAGTTTTATCATGGACATTTTTTAAATGAACGAACTGCAACACTTTATGGAAGTCGTTCATGTCAGCTGGATACAAACGCTACCTTTATCATGGTAGACTAGGGTAATCGCGAAAAGTACGATTTTGTCACGTACCTCGGATATATAAATTATCCTGTGTTATTTTCATTCGATTAGTTTTAACATTTTTTTACTCATATAAGCCTTAACCTGTGCATAACTGTTCACAATAAAAACGTTATTAATAATTTAACATCACTGATGTAAAAAAAAAAATTAAAAAAAAAATAATAATAATAAAATAAAAGTAATAAAACTGCAAAAAAGGCTGGAACCACTGCTCTAGAAGAATCTTCATTATCGAGTTCTACATTCAGTGACATTCGTCGTCTGCTACAGTCTTATGTGGTTATCTCCCATATAAAATTGACGGACACCGATGATTTGCTTTCCTTACTGCATTTCCGCTTCATAACAGCGTATCAGTTTCGTTGCTGTTTGTATAAACAAGGAAGAAACCATTTTGTTGAACTTTCGTAAACAAAAATGTGTATGGATTGTGTAAAACAGGAATATCCCGATCGGGTATATTTTATATAAATTGTTTTAAAGCATTATGTGTACATAGTTGGAATTAGAAATGGAACTGATAATTGAATCTCTTAAAGTTTACTTTAAAATAATCAATTAGTATTTAGTTGATTAGTATACTGTATACTCATAATGATAATAGTTAATACTGTAAAAGTGTAAATGTAATCATCAGTCATTCGCGTAGATCACACGCCAAAGTAGCACCATCAAGACTATAATACTTGATATAAACATAACCCATTCTTTTTAATTTAAACATGATGTTAATACATTTTACAATGATTTTATTCACATTATTATTTCTAAATGATTTTAAACAGATGGCGACTGCAAAAAAAACAAAAAAAACAAAAAAAAACCCATTAATTACAAAATATTTATTTGTGTTTAGCAAACAAAAATATTCCAAATGATAACAGTTTTCTATTTTCTGTTACAGGGAACAGTTTGTATTGAAAAGGGATGTTATATGCCAAATTTCAATGGATGTGCTGAGTGTGATAACTACGACAGTATTAGAGTTAATAATTTGATAACTACAGAGGAAGATAATGTTGAAGTTGTAACATTTAAACGTAGGATATTGATATTATTACAAAAAATTCTTTTTTTTTTTTGAGTAAATTACATTTAACTCTGAATGTAGATTTAAGACATAAAAAAAATATTTAATTATATATAATGCACACAAAATGCATATATTCATGTCTGTATATGTATGCAAATATTTCTTCTACAATCTAGTTTAGCACTTTGAAAAACTAATTTTGCTTGGTTATTAGGTAATATGTTTCTGAAAACACATCTTATGTCATTGCAGTATGCAGCAATGGAACAGCAGCTATTCTGAGATAATAATAATAATAATGATTAAATATTTCTTGAAATATTAATATCACATTTTTATTATTACAGATGTGTGTTCTCACTGCCAGCATGAAATTGCAGAACATCAACATGTTTTCAGAGTAGACGGGCAATTTCAGGTACTAACAGTTTTCTCCTCATTTCTGTAACTTTATATAATCAGATGTACACAGACATAAAAACACACATGCATGCACACATACAAACACACATACACATACACATACACATACACGTGTGTGTGTTTTTATGTGTCTATGTCAATTAAATTTAAAATGATATCATTTTTTAATATATATAACTTTTAATCATTTGAAACCATTTTTTATCATTCAATCTCCATTGAGGATGTTATAATCTTCAGACTGAACTTAAATATTTAAATGACTTTAAAGAATACCCCAAACCAGTGAACTACCAGCAGACTTATTTTTTTGACAGTTGTATGAGATGAGCTGCATGCTGTGTGGATATGGAGAAGATGAGAGGAGTATTATGCCCTATGATCCTCGAGGACCTCACCTACAAATATTCTAACATTTCTGTCTTGTAAAAGTCTTCCTTGGAACAGGAGTTTCAGCTGAGTGTTATCACAGAAAAGAAAATAAAATAAACGAAAACTATTGTGGTGCACGCAGTCAAGGAGTTAATATTGTCTCTGATTTTCCATCATGTAAAGCTATTTTCCAAACCAACCAAAAATCGTTATTATTGTGGTTAAAGGAATGTATAAATTATCCTTTTGCTGGTACTTTTACAACAATAAATATACTGCATGTTGACAAAATAATGATAATTGAGAAATTTAAAAAAAATCGGCAATTGTTGAGGTTTTAACATATATTTTATGCACTATACAACACAGTACAGTAACATTTATTTGTGTTGCTAATTACATAAATAAATAACATTAGCCAATTTCACACCCTTTCTCAAAGTGTCATGTTAAATGCATTTATAAATACTGTCATAATTGTATGCTTATCAGATATCAGTTAATTAACAATGACATTTGTATATTTTATCTTTTTCATACAAGATATTCTCAATGTTTTGTTAAACATTTACAACTATTAAACTTTTAAAGGTCAGTCTGCGATTGTCGTTATCAGTTTTAATTTTATACAGTGTATAAATCATATTTTATAATGAGAGAGAAGAGAAAAGGGTACGATCCATAATTATTTGCACACTAATTATTTATATTATTTATTGTTATGATATCAGGAGCACAAAATAGGCAAAATGTATGTAAGCCACTGGTTTATATCACAGTGTATTGATTTTAAACATAGAGCTTGAAGATTTTTTAACCTAGAGTTAAAAAAATTCATAACTTCCAAACTTTTCTTTTTGAGCAGCCAAAGTAGTGATACCATAAGGTTTATACAGAATAAACTCTATTTCGTGCCAAAAATTATTAAAACAATTATATGAAACCAGCTGCAGATAATCTGTGTATGCACTGTTTGTGAAAGATAAATGTATTTCGTACCTGATCATGTTTTCTAGCTATTCCATGCATTTCAGATATGGTTTTTCTTTTCAACCTGTACAGATAGTATATTTCTTAAAAAACAACAACATACATAGATTTATTTCCAACATCTGTCATTTAAATTAACATTGAAAGTTATATAACAGTGATATTACAAGAAATAGTGTAACAGATTTAAATATAAAATGTTTCAGTTTTAAATAAATATTTATAAATGTAGATGAATTATTGATTCAATACATGGTTGCATAATATGCATCATAAAAACATTAAAGATAAAAATTATATATTTATTGAGGAAGCAAACCAGAGTCTTCTAAAATTTATTATATAATGAAGACTACATTCAAACATAGAAATTTAAAAAAACAAAAACAAAAAAAGCAGTGACAATTTGTTTTATATTAACAAATGAAATAAAACAGTATTTATTACAGAATGAAATTTACCTGTTTTCATTACGTGATAACACAAATTTTGTGTTCTTAAATAAATGATAAAAAGTGTAAATATTACACAATGTAAATATATCTAACCTTAGAATTGAGGGCCATTTTGCTACATGTATGTTATTTCTTACCTTTGAACATGCAGAATACACAAACACACACACACACACATACATATACATGTATAGGCACACATTATTCCAGAATAATTAGTTATGTAACAGAAATTCCGTCACCAGTGAATATTGTTTATTTCAGTATTTCACACTGTTTTTGTAATTAATACAATTCTATGTCACAGATATTGAATTTATACAGTAAACTTTACTGTTTTGCAGCTGCTGTATCAGCACTGACAAAAGCCTGTTCCATTTTAATAGCATGTGTGTGTGTGTGTGTGTGTTGTGGTTCAAAGTTACTTCGTTACTATTTAGTTGCTGGTTTAAATTTAAAAACAAACAAAACAAAAAAACATTTTGAAGACGGTTTTCATTTTCAAAAAATAACAAATTGTTATTTTAAAACTTTTGTTTTGATGGGTTTTTTTAAACGTGTCAACGAAATCTATACGCGTGAACCTACTACTCTCGAGAGCAGAGATTTAAGAAGTAAAATAGTTAATTTCATTTAATGTTTTATTATTTACGATTGCACGATAACAGATTCCTGTCTTAAGATAGCTTATCCTCGGGTCGAATGCAGCTCGACATAGCCTCGCAGCAATTCGGCATTTTTATCTTCGCAAGATAAAGCCGATATCTTAACACAGTAACCAGTCATTTCACACACACACATTCACACACACACACATACATACACACATTCCTGACTGAATTATTAAATATTGCTTTAACAACATTCTGAGCACATGTTATTACCAACGATGCCAGATATCAAACATACGTGTTTTTTTTATAACTGTTTTGTCACAATTATGGTTGACTGGGATATTGCTTTAACCACACTTTATTATAAACGATTATTAGGTGTCAAACACACTTGTTTTTTTAAAATATGACGATTTTCTCATATGTGGTTCACACTGACTAATTCAATGTTTGATCTGCCTGAGTCGAGTCTCACGGAACCTTGCGTTACTTCTTTCTCTTTGCCGCTGTGTCCCAGCACCGGTAACAAATTGTTCGTTTTTTCTTGAATTTTCTCAATTTCCGTCTGAAAAAAGAAAGAAAAAGAAAGATAAAGAGAGAATAAATAAACAGACTGTTACAGAACCGTCACGTGTGTGTGTACACACGTACTAGCACACGCACGCACATTGGGCAAGATACAGGTTCTCAGTGACTTACTTCCAGTTTCCTTATCGTCCGCCGTTCAACTTTGCTAGCACCGTTGACCAAGACGTCTGTGATGTATTTGATGACGAGTGACAAATACGCAAGACCAAACAGTATCCATACGTACACGGCTATTTCGAAGGCTTCTCTGTTTCTTTCATTACCTAATAGTAATAATAATAATAATAATAATAATAACTTTGAATATCTTTTAATAACAGGAGCAAAATTACACAACTTAATTCGGGACTGCACAGAGATTCATTACATATAAGTTTTCGTGAGCAATTAAAACACGAAACTCTTTTATAGATATTTGTAAATATTTGTCTTTTACAAATTGTAAAAATTCAGATTTTTTTTTTTTTTTTTCTTTTAAATAACTGCAGATGATCGATCTTTATATTAATTACGAAAAACAAGACAACATTTACATCGCCTTTACGTTTTATCTTACGAAGATCCTGTAAACATTCTTAAATATTGTGAGAGACAGATTCTGAGGAATTTTTTAGCTTAATTAAGATATATATACATTTTAACAAAAACAATCAAAGCCATAACCGGCTATGCTTTAAAATATCAGCGAATACATACCATCACTTTTGTCAAAATACATAATCATCAGTATAGTATAACTATCAATGTATATTTACCATCAGTACTGTCAAAATATCAGTGAAAACTTACCAATAATATAATCACCAAATCCTATGGTACTAAGAGTGATGAAACAGAAATACAATGACTCCATTAATCCCCAGTTCTCCATCTTATGGAGTATGTAAGCCGGTGCCATAAACATGACAATTAAGCCCATGCTAATGATGATAACCATGTTGACAGTCTTATTCACCATTGGCTTTTTGGAACAGATGTGAAGTTTGTTAATTCTGGCGAACACTTGTGCCAGTTTCTGTCCCAGGGCGCTCAGAACTATGATGGATATAGGAATTCCAATGAAAGCGTACACTACACACACAACCTTCCCGTGAACAGTTTGTGGTGCCATATTTCCGTAACCTGTGAAAGAAAACAATGTGTTAAATTTTAGTTAAATTTTGTGAATTGGATTTCAGTGCTGATTTTAGCTACATTTTAGAAACGTGGTTAATGTTACTTACATCGTAGTAAAGCTGGTTCAAAATTGTAAAATGGAAATACCGAAAATGTTTTAAAACTGGATGAATCAGCTGTCTGTGGGATAATATGGTACAAAATGGTATGGTATAAATGGCATGGCACGGCATGGTATGGTATGGTATGGTATGGTATCGCAAGAAAAGGGATATATTTGGACAAAAAATCAACTAATGAACCACACGAATAAGGAATTAGAAGTATATACGTGTGTATGTATGTGTGTATGTGTATATATATTATGTATGTATATGTGTATTATTGTGTGTGTATGTATCTACACATACATATATATATCTGCGTGTGCATATGTACTTACGTATGTTTGCATATTTTTATATATATATATTTTTTTTTTTTTTGCGTGCGTGCGTGCACGTGTGCACGTGTGTGTGAATATTATCTGTTTGATTGATCATCTTCTGTATGGTGCAGTATACCATAAACGTTCACGGTCTAGTTATTAAAATCTATTATTAATTCGCATAATTTGTAATGACGAATCCCAAATCTATGAAACTGCATTCTTTGTTTCTGTTTTATTAACACAATACTGAACCGTTCGAAAATTTAGAATATTTAATGATGTAGTGAAAATCAATGTTTAGTTTTCATGTAATTTTTGAAACCTTGTAGCTGTTTCTGCCGCTGTTTTTGTACATCATTTTTTATCGTGAAAATTAAGTAATTAGAATAATGGCCTGAACATAATTTTGCACCTGTTAACGCGCTCAAGTTCAGATCAATATGAATGACTGAAGCTTATTTGTCAAGATACGATCGGAAGAAAAGAATAACATTTAGATATTAAAAACAATTTGTATTTTTATGGAAGTTTCTTTATTATTAATCTGTTTTGTTTTGTTTTGTTTTGTTTTGTTTTATTTTAGTTTTTATTTATTTTTTATTTTGTTTGTTTTCTTTTTGTGTTTCTAAAAAAATGAAGGGATGTAATTTATGTATTTTTATACGCATGTATGAATGTAGGTTTATATATGCACATACATACAAACACACAGAAACACATATATACACACACACAAACACCCTTGTATGCATATACGTACATACGCAGGTAGGTACGTAGGTCAGTACGTACGTAGATATATAATTAGGTATGTGTATGTTCGTACAATATGTCTGTGTTATTATAAATGTACAGTGCGTACGTACGTATGTGTGTCCTGTAACTTCGAACATACCTTTATCAACTGTCTTACCTATTGTAGTGACCACTGACACGGCAAAACCAAAACCGGATCCAAAATCCCACTTTTCTCTGGATGACTTGTTTGTTACGATATCGTACATCACATCTTTGTTCAGACTTGCAAGTTTTAAAATGTTGTACAGAGCGTCTTTGTCGATATTTGTTGTATTTGCTGAAACAAAATGAAAACCTTATTAAATTAATTTGTTTTATTTTCGTATTATCTTTATCTTTTATTTATAATACCCTTCTTAATTTTATGAGCGTTATTTATTGAGAGAAATATAGATGTAGATAGTGATATAGACATAGATATACAGATAGACAGACAGACATACAGATACAGATAGATAGATAGATAGATAGATAGATAGATAGATAAATTAACCAACCAACAATATATTTTAAGTCACTATATTAATACTTTTAAATGTACTGACAAAGATAAACAAATGCAATCGAAAACAGCAGTTGTCCCTTAGTAAGATATACGTCATCTTTTGAGTACAGTGGAACAATATTTTAATATTTAAAACTGTCTTGTCAAAACTTGCCTATATTGTCGACTGGTGTTATTTCAGTATCATTAGCGTTTTTTAAACAAAGGAAATAAGTTATAAATCATTCAAATATGATTGCTTTAAACGTGCAGTAAAAATGCCAAACCCTTTTTCTCAAATTTTCCGAAGCCAGAATATGAAAGCTGTATGTTTAGCAGCCAATGACTAATGATTTATCCGAGAAGACTCCAGTGAAAGCAACGCCAACGGCAACGACATCATTACTTAGGTCTAGTCTTGGAGGATTCATGTTAATGTCTGGCTCTTTCCCCAAGGGCCCTATGGTTATACTTTCATGAATACTTTTCATCAGAAATTATTTATATCAATTTGTATTAATAGTTGTTCATCCTGAGTATTTGTTTCAAAGGCTTTGTGTCTGTGACAAATTATTGTTGCCTGTGTAATATTAGTCAATAAACTAAATAAATGAAAGGTATTTGGATGCACTTATGGTTCAAGCATATGTGTCGTGGTCACACAACCCGATAGCATAAGGATAGAAGGGTACAGAATTATTTATAAATAAAGGAGATGTGGTTTTACAATCACATGTATTGGTGGCTAACAGCGGAAAGTGATCTTAAAGAAGAAGATTCTCTCTCTCTCTCTCTCTCTCTCTCTCTCTCTCTCTCTCTCTCTCTCTCTCTCTCTCTCTCTCTCTCTCTCTCTCTCTCTCATTTTATCTTTCCATTTTCTGCCTTTCTCTGTCTTTGTTTGGTAGGCTATTTTTCTTGGTCTCTAGGCGTCTCTGTCTTTCCCTTTCTCCCAAACAAACTGACTATATATCTGTCTGATATCTATCTATTTACATATCTATCTATCTATATATATATATATATATGTTCGCTTCTCAGTGTATGTTTATCTGTCCATTTATTTTTGTATATTTATCTACTTGCATATACATTTATTACGGATGAATCATCTGGTCGTTAACCTCAGATGTTTTGCATTTCTAAACCTGTTTTACATTACATTACTGTATATTTACTCGGCCTGTTTGTTTTGTTCCATCTGTATCTCACTGATTAAAACACAGGGGTAAGTCGCAATAGATCACAGGATGAATCTTGCCAATGTCAGCCGTTTTACCGTTCCCTGTACCAGTTAGTCCCTTACAACAGCTGTGTTTCAAACACGATGGTATGTGCTTTTATGTCCGTGTTACTTTATACAAAATACCTTTTCTTGCAATATCCGAAACCCACTTTCATCCAAGCACACAGGTGTATGTAGTCCAAGAACCAGAGATGTCTTCTCAAGACAAAACTAAATCATGTTTTAGAGAATTATTCCAGTAGTAGAAAGGGTACTGCGACGTTTCACGTCTTTTCTAGACAGCTTTTAGCAACGGTCCGAATCATGGTTTCGATCCTAATACAGCGTATCTACGGTTTTGAACAACGTCAACCATTCTTTAGATGTGGTTGATCATTATCATCAGTTCAGCGAGTAACGTTCAGAATCTAACAATATTACATATCTAGCTATATTTCTTAATCGTAATGGTTTATTAGGTATTCAGGATTTCCTTATTTTCATCATACTTGTTGTTCATCAAAACCTCCTCATCTGGGTGTAAATTGAAGTTACAGGAATTTCACAATCTTTCAGATATCAATGACTAATACAGTGATGTCACGGCAGATTATATTATCAGTTTCCTGTCATCTGTCCGTTGAAATTACTTTTTCAACAACTTCTTATTTTAACGATAATTCGATTCGGCAGTTGCATTTTATTCAAATTAGAACCACACGTATGCTGTAGTCGCAAATTTAATCATTAAAACTTCTAACAATATGTCTCCGTGTATGTGTGTGTTTAACTGCATACATATTAAAACATGTAAATGAGGAAAATACAAAATTTCTATGTTTTTCATTTTTAAAGTAAAGCATCTTATCGTGCCTTCATCGAACTTTCATTCGTTTTAACGGAAAATAAATACTTTATTCATTAAAATGATATTATTGTAGTCTATTTTTGTCAGCGTGCTCCAATTATTTTAAAAGCTTTAATTCTTTTTTATATTATATTTGTAATTATAAAAACCAGTTACAAATTCATACGCATCACAAAGTGGTTTTTACATTCGTATTTTTATACTGAAGCATATTAGCTGCTTCATAAAAATTATTCTTCCACATTTATATTCACATGCATTATATCCTTCCATATATGCAATTATATACACATTTTTAATCTTTTGTCTGCACATTTACGCACGCAAGCGCACAAATACGCACACATGCACATACACTGAATGTACATAAAGGGTATTATGTTGCCGGGAAGCAACGGATGGAGTTTAATACTGTTTTTGAAATGCTTTATATTACTACTTGCATCTGAAATTATCAATTTCCAAGTGTTTTTCTTTGCTTTTTAACAGCAGTTCTAAAATACATTACTTCAGATATCACGTACATAATTTGTAAATATTTATCGATTTTACATTTTGATATGCATATTCTGCACTGACGAACAAATATGTGCCTTGTAAAAAATTATTGATTAATTAACATGCAAATTTGAACATAGTTTATACGCACTTTGTGCACTAACACGCAAACATTTTCACATTTAAAAACACTTTTTGCCTTGACATACAAATATGTCCAGTTATAAAACCACTTTTTCCATTGGCATAAAAATATGTCAGCGTAAAAGAAACGCTTTTAGCACTGACATACAAATATGTGAACTTATAATTAAAAAAAAAAAAAGAATTTTGCATTCGCATGCAAATATATCCACATAATAAAACATCTTTACATTGTCACACAAAAATATGTCCACATAAAAAAAAAAAAAAAAAAAAATTTGGCAATGTCATTCACATATAAATTTTAAAAATGTGTGTTTATAAATCATCTCTACATTACATACTCACCAATGAATGAGTTCACTGCATTTTTCAGTTCCTCTGATCGCTCTCTGACCAAATCTCGCTCTAGGGCACCGAACATGAGCGAGCCGAGACAGAGGTAGATGACAAGAATTGCTATAAGAAAAAGTAGTCTCTTCAGTTCCATCTTTGAAAATCAGGGTGTTGTCAGCCATCACACGTTGATATGTTCGCATTCGCTGTCCCTTCAACCAGAATTTAATTCTTGTTGTGGTGCGACTGTCTTCAGCATAAGATGATATGTCGTCGTTGTTGTCTTCTTCGTCTTCGTCGTCGCCATCATCGTAGTCGTTATCATAGTAGCCGTGTTGTTATTTTGCACACAAGGTAATTAGTAACAGTCGTTGTGGTAGTTATCAATTGTTCCAGTAGTTGTATAGCTTTGGTTTCATCTTTGTTTGATATTTGGTGGAGATTGCCGATTTGTTCTCTTCTTTATGTTGTTGTTTTTTCAAAGCGAATGTTTCAGTGAATTCTTGTTCAGCAGTGTGTATTAACGTCTGTCAATAACTCATTGGAAAAACAAATCCGGGCTATTTAACGCTAATCAGGCTATTGAACTCGGCACCTCGAAACGAAATGAATCTTCTGAATTAATTTAAATTAAAGCTTTAAAGAACACTTGAGTTATTTATTAGGTTTTTAATGGTAAACTAGTTACAGCTATTTGGAAGACAGAGCAACAAAATAATTATAAATTATCTTTAAATCGGATCAAAGCTGGATATAGGACTTTCTTTTAAAAGGTTGAAGATGTTTAGAGATATTCTTCAAAATGAGCCTGATCACTGAAATCTGCGAATATATTCTTTCAGAGCAGACTGATTCTTTAGTTTGTTAGAATGTTGTTGTTGTTTTTTTTTTTTTTTTTTTACTTCTTTTTTTTATCTTGCTTTGTCGCAGATTTATTGTAAACACTTGAAATTAATCCATGATAAAATATTTTTAATTAACAGACGCTTGAGCTCTGAAATGCATACTTATCGCTGATCACTGGATGGCATGCGCTGGCTATTCTTTATTAAGATCCTGAATGTGGAATTATGCTTCAAAAGTATCCTTTATCGCACGTGAAATGTTCGACATATTATTTTATCTGTGACCCTCTTTTTTTTAAATCCACTTTTGGAATTCAGCCAATCCAGCCTTCCAGTTACTGCGTCCAAAATAGTTTCCTTTTTATTCAAGTAAATTACGAATTATCCAAAAACAAAAAAAAAAATAGCATCTTTAACATAAGCACCAGTGAGGGCCACAATAAAATCTTTAAAAGTTTCGTTTGAAGTTCTTCTTAAAAAAAAATATATATATAATAATAAAATTCCTCTATTTCCTGTTAAATTTTTCAAAATGTGTAGTAAAGTCACCCTTTTTCCGTTGCCACTTTTTTTCCAATCACACAGAATTTGCGACTACTCCAATTAATCGCTGATTGGTGCGGTCCGCTTAGTCCTTTTCCTATTGATCTAATAGCAGAACCAGATACGTGCTCACAGGAAGCTGATCCATTATTAATTAGTGACGCACTTAAACTGCGGCGACAGGTGGACTGTGAAATAGATGAAAAGGTATATGTGTGTGTGTAGATAATAAATTAAAAATACTGTAACAGAACCACTGAATGAACACTATTTTCTGGCCTGGCGTATTTCCGTAAACAGTTATATATATATGTATGTATATGTACGACTGGTGGCACTAGTTGTTGCAGTGAGAATGTAATAGTAGAAGTGATGTAGTAGCAATAGTGGTAGTTGTGGTAGTAGTAGTAGTATATTTATTTATTTATTTTGTTAATTGATTTATTTATGTATGTGAATTAATTATTTATTTTATTTTTACTAACAAATATTTTTGAAACTTGTATTAATTAAATATAACCAATTAACTAATAACAACATTAACAAATAATCTTTGCACACTTTTTGGTGTAGAACTCGAAGCTGGTATTTAAAGCTCTCCAGCTATTAACTAAACTGTGACTAATGAAAATGTTAGTTTCGTAATCAGTGGCGTAGCTTTGGGGAGGGGCTACAGAGGCGGTAATCCTTGAAGGCAAAAGTTCTAAAGAAAAAAAATAAAGTAGTAATAAAATACCGTACCCTCATCCTCCACCTCCCCCAAAAAAAAAAAAAAAAAAAAAAAAAAAAATCTCCATAACCACTAATAACGAGTTTCAATTTAATAATGCAAATTACTGATTTTTAGTAATAAAACAACGGTGGAGCAGTACAAAAATTAATTTTATTACATAATTAGCGTTATTAGCATTATTCTGGCATCTAGTATGAGTAATGCCGAAGCTATCCGGGGAGTGCCACTGTGCAACACACGTATATACCGAGCCCTAATTACACTGCACTGGAATTAACACAGAAAGTCAACGAGTCAAATATAACGCAGCTGTAAGGTTGGCTTGGCGCATCAGAAAACCTGAATTCAGCTGCTGTTTTATTCTTCGACTGGTGAACAAATTCAAATTTAGAGAAAGAATCAGTTACGGTAAAAACATACTTGATTTCGTCATTTCCATCTGCATATTCCGAATGATCTGTTGTAGCCGTTTCTTTTATGAATGAAGGGAAGATGGAAGTGAAAGGAGTTGTAGGTTCTGGGCGTGAAACGTACGTGCATTCATGGCATTATTCTTTCTAATAATGCCCTCGTATTTCATGTTTACTCTGTTTTAAATATTCATCCCCCATATGCCCTGGTAAACGATGTTTTCTTGGTTTCTAAGTAAGACATTTTTTTCTTCTTCTTCTTCTGAAATTCGCGTTTCCAGTGAAAAGTTCAGCTGCAATTAATGCAAAATGTGAAGCTTTTCTATTCTCAACTCATTAAATCACTGTTTCCATGAAGTAAAATCAATGATTTTTCATTCTTTCTTGTTCATCGTTAATTTTAAGTTTCGTTCTCATTCTTTGGTCAAAAAAATAGTTTCTATACTGACATTACTAAACAAGTTAACATGATATCAGTTTTAACAAATTCAGAATAAATAAAAATAAGAGTTTGATTTATTTACTGTTTAATATCTTAAAAACTATTTGTTTTAAATTGAAATTTAAAAAGATAAATTTTCCTATCGTATTACTGGCATGGACTCAAGACAAAATGCATTTTTAGAAAAAAAAAAAAAAAAAAAAAATTATATGTAAATTCCTATAGTATTTATGTCATGCCTCTATTACATCCAAAATATTTCGTGATGTTTAAAAAAAAAAAAAAAAAAAAAAAAAAATATGTATAAATTCGTATGGTCATTATGGCAGTTAACATTTATGCAATCATTTTATGACACAAGCATTAAATGCATTTAACTTAATTACATCATTTTTTTTTTTTTTTTTTTTTTTTTTTTTAATACATCTGTTTGTTAGATAAAGGGTTCACTCGGGGAGGGCTAACCCTCCACGGGTTAAGGGGGCGCAATTCATGCCTAACCCGGAATGCTGGGAATAAGGAACCTAACAATGATATGACGTCAGTGAGATCCCAACATTTCTGTAGATGACATTTTGATTTGGAATCCTGATTTCTAACGTTTTGCATCTTTAAAAGGCAAATTTTATTTCTGTCAAAACGCAGTGACAAAGTTTGCGAGCTCGAAAATTATATATAAATGTTATTATTTATATTTTCGTAAATAAAAAGACATATCCATTTGCTTAACGCTAATATGGCGAGGTACACACACACACACACACACACACACACACACACATTCTCTCTGTTTCTGTCTCTGTACATACATATTTACATACAAAGTAAATACATACATATGCACAGTCTTTGACTATATATTTACACATATGCATGTTTTTTCTGTGAGTAAGTAAACGAGTGCGAAGGTGAGGGACGGAGAGAGAAAGAGGTTGGGAGCGTGAGAGATTTGGTGTATAATAATTCGCCACCATACGTAACATAACCGAATACCTTTCTTCGATTTTTCTATAACATTGGTTTACAGCACTCGCAAATGGACTTCCTTAATGAAATGTAATTAAATTCAGCTATTCAGAAAGTTTATTAAACTACCAGGGAACGCGACAGCTTGAAATATTTATAGACGATTGCACAAAACATTTTCTTCCGCAAGTCACGCTGCTAAACTGGGCGTTACGTGCGAAATCCGTCAACTGTGCGCCAAAATATTAAATTCACAGTTCGCTCTGATAATGTTGTCACTGTTTTAATAATGTGATGAAATACGGCTAATAGTGCACTATATTATTCCCAAGTAGAAAAGAAGAATAATTTTCCCTAGGGTATTCTCACTGGTGTGGTTGTTGTAAATAATATATGTACGAAATTGCGGATTTTATAGCTCTGAATATTTGTTTGTATCCGAAAGTAATGGCCTTTTTAATTGGTTGTCTAGTGACGTTTACTCAGTCTATCAACTTAAGGGGATTTAACGTTAAGCATTGTTCTGAATTCACTATGTCGTGACTGAATATAGTGTTACTTTATTACGTTTAAGCCTTTTAGCGCATACGTCAAAAAACTCTACACTGACTGAGTGCAAGCGGGCTGCATGACAGCGGTTAAAGCGCTTTCTTGAGTCACGATGTGCTAAGTTTGAGTTATTTCCTATTCCAGCTTATACCTAATAACTGGTTATAGTACATGCCAACAAAAGGTGTAGTATATGCTTTTCTGTCTTAGGAACAGTCAGAGTAACGCAGTTAACTGATTATAAGGCCTAATGCAGAGTAGATAGCATGTCATCACTACTCCAAAATGTACACAGAATAATAATAATTGTTAATATTAAAATGCCTTTTCAAAATAATGTTCACTAACTCGTTTCCTTCAAAGCTTATTGCCAAAAACAGTGTTGTTAAACATACTGAAACTGACCCACCAGACATTTCTGACTGTAAATTATTTTCATTTATTTTGTTTATAAAAACGTATCAGTACAAATATTTTCTATAGTAAATATGATTTTGTCTTCTCCAAAACATAGAACTGAATGGATAACTGTATAACATGGTGTAGCCTAGATATTATCGTCACGTGATCTAAGGTGAAGGTCGCTCTTCCGTTGGCGTGTCTGGTTGTCTGACTGCGTGAGCCGTTTTAAAAGCTTCAAGCTCTGCCAGTGCCGCATCTATTCTCTTAATGGTGGGAAACTGATCAAGATTCACATTCACCCTTAAATGAAAATTAACAAAATTATCTAAAAGAATGTGTTACTGCTAGAGAATAAAACATATTTTAAATCAAAACAAAATTAAATTTAAAATAATTACATGCATACAAACGTTCTTTTTACTTATGTAGTTAACATTTTTATATTTAATTTGTTGAGCTTAAGTAACTGTTCATCTTGATTAACTGTAGTAATTATCAAATAAATAAATAATAGTTATAGTAGCTGTCAATAAAATAAATCAGTAAATAAAGCCAGTTCAAACAAATATATCAATCAGTTGTTAGTCATCTAAACACATTTTCTTAAAAGTGGCCATATTTCATAAAACATACATTCCTGCATCGCAAAATGTATTGTAAAAAGAATCGCAAGCTACACTCAAGCTAGGTAACCTGAGCCATACTTGAGTTAGTTAAAAGTATTTGCCTTTGTTGTGTGTTTAGTGCCGTATTCACCGCAATAAAACCCGGAAAGCCTTTGTTATTTTCAAAGCAGTTAAATGTACAGTCAGAGAATATATCTTATTCTCCATGGTAAGAGGAACATGAAAAGCATACACTTATTACATATTATAGTAACATAAATAATGAAATGAGTTATATTCCAAATTAACTCTAATAAAATGTGCAATTCAAAGCATATAATGTATTCATCGTAGTAAAACGAATGCTGAAGACTCACGGTATTCATCGTAGTAAAATATGCAATAAAATCTCATACTGTATTGACTGTTATAAAACGTGCATTCAAGGCATAATGATACATTACACATTCACCGTCACAGCGCCCGCGGTGTAAGTTTATACTATATTAAAATAAAACGTGAGTAAAAGCAAATACCGTATTCTCTGCAGTGTAAGCATGCAGAAATTTAAAGTACCTCATATACCTTAGAGCGTGGTAAATCTGTGGTACTAGAAACAGATCGGGTAGAGTTACGTTATCTCCAACACAGTATTTGCCTGCTGTCTCCTGCAAAGCTTTCTCTAGAGCTGTTGTTAAAATATATATTATAAAGTAGTATATTAAATATATTTATTAATTAACAGTGAAGTATGAAATATAACTATTACATATAAATTAAAAAGCTTCCTTTAAACTATCTTTTAAAAATAAATTAAGTCTAATTTAAAAAAAATGAATTTATAGTTTATTAATAATTTGTTTAATCTTTTTTAAAATCTTTTTTAAATTTTATTTATTATTACTGTTGTTGTTGTATGTTGTTGTTGTTGTTGTTATTGTTGTTGTTGTTGTTGTTGTTGTTATTGTTGTTGTTGTTGTTGTTGTTGTTGTTGTTGTTATTATTATTATTATTATTATTATTATTATTATTATTATTAATTTTGTTTGTTTGTTCAGAATAACACATTCCTTATATCCGAGTATTCATTTCACACTATTATACAGTCTGCTTGGAGAATTTGCTTTTACGATAATGTATGACAACAACGTCACAAACCAACCTGTAAGTCCTCTTTCTATCCAGAACTTAACCCATTCCTGTGCTTTCTCCTCGCCTACTTTCTTTCTCACATTGACGTTTTGGAGTGGCTGTATTCCAGAGTTGATTATTTCAGCCAGAGCACGTGCCTGTGATAAACCAATCAACAGTCACTTGTTTGTTAATGCATTTAATAATTAAGGAAAGTCAATCGGCATACACAAGTTCAAGAATATCTAACATGGGTATACTGCCTGAGATGTTTTCCAAGACAACTCTTTGGTAGCAGTTTTTGATAGAATCATCTGACATATATCTTATTGCTACTGCACAAAATCTGAAAATTGGACGTCATAAGGATTGTACCGATAAAATGAAATGCCTTGAGTAGATTAAGTATAGTAAATGCACAAAAATGTAACCGAGTTATTCACTATTGACGACCGAAGTGGATTATGCATGTATAGATAATACTGATGATGGATATGTAGAGCAACAAAAAATAACAACAAAAATCAATATATATCTATATATATTTATATATATATATATAGATATACATTCATTGTTTTACCTTGGCCCTGAGTGCTGGATCTTTTGGTAGAAGTGCTACTTCCGGTCTGGTTTCTTCCAAATATTCAATAATTGGCAACTACAAAAACCATAATAATATTTAATAAATAAATAAATATATATGTGACGGAATGGGTGTTTGTGTGTTGTTTCTCCTGTTCGCCTGGCAGCTTTGTTTTCGTGTTTTGGGGTGAGGTTCTTTCTTTCTTTTTTTATGTCTATACTGGATATTGGTGTGAGTGTGGAAGTTGACGTACTGTTATCTGCCAGGCTGTCTGGCTAGATAGACCGACGAATCTGTTTTGGACAAATTGTGTGGCATCATGAGTATGAAACAGTGGCAGATGGAATGGTAATTAACGAATGGATTGTTGACTGCATGGTTTGCATGTTATGGGGATGGGTTCGTGGTCAATTGAATCTACTAATGTTTATTAAGCATGTGAATACATACTGACTGAATGAGCGTGTGTCCATCTATCACCAGAGTTGGAACTTGTTGCATAGGGTTTAATTTACGATATTCATCAGTTCTCTGGGGGAAAAAAAAAAAAAAAAAAAAAAAAAGATTTTTAATCTATCAATAATTTACTAAAGCAACAAAGAACATATTGGAAAGAGAACATCTTTTGTGAAAATAAACGTTTGTACTGTATTTGTTTTTAATTTATGTAAACTGATATTTCCAAATTTTATTAACATGTTATATATCTAACGACGTTAACGTATCCATGTTATGTTAGTAATACTTTTACATATTATTCGTTGCCTGGACATTCACATACCTGTTGTCCACCGTCTTTACTTAGATGGACAGCTTTGTATTCGTAGTCAATTCCCTTCATAGCCAGAGCTGGAATAAATATAATTTTTATATTGTAATGAAGTATAGTTCAAGCATATTACAATACCGATAATGTACAATGGTCTCTCTCTCTCTCTCTCTCTCTCTCTCTCTCTTCGTTATTTTGGTATGCAAATTCTAGTATTTTATTAAAATTAGTATATATTCTGTTCTCACCGATTCTAACTCGCCAGGCAGCAGAACTTCTGAAGAAGGAATAAAGAACAGGCTGAAAAAATGTAAAGTGTACAATATTTTATTATTTTATTTTATTTTATTTTATTTTTTAAATATCACCCCAAAATAATAATAATAATAATAATTTTGTTGTTGTTATTGTTGTTGTTGTTTAGCTTTCGTACTCTGTATTTCTCTTTGCCTGTACCCACAATATAAAATCATGCTCAATTCGTTCATTGAGTTATTCATACTTTTTATTCTACTCCTGTAACAAATACCATAATCTGAATAGTGTGACATCGCCTTCGTCACAAGTTACGGTCAAGGAAACTGAAAATAATATTTTAATACAGTTTTAAGACGAACTATTACGGGTGTGACTACTTTCATACAAAAATATCCCAAATACGTACCTTGACGCCCAAACTTTCAGCCGCCATTTTCCGTAGTAGGCTAGTTCTTCGTTTCAGTCAATAATACAAGATCTTTGTTCGTGAGCGAGCGAGAGAGCGACCCGGAGGTAGTGTCATTAACTAGGTCACAAAAGTAAACAAGCAAACATTCATTTCCTTTAAACGTCGACTTCTGATGCATATCACACAAACTTCAGTTGCGGTTTAAGAGGGGGGCGGCAACATTTTGTAAATTATATAATGTAAATATGCATGTACATACAACCTATATGTGTACCTGTGTCTTCATTTTTAAAACGATATTATCCTCAAATATTGCTGATAAATGTAAATTTTTTTTTTTCTCTTTGCCCCATTGAAGTGAAAAATATATTTTCTTCTTCTTCTTCTTCTTCTTCTTCGTCGGTGTCTTACTGATTAAGGGATAAATGTGGATGTTTGTGCTAGTTTTTGGTGATATTTTTACTTGGATATAATCGTTGCTTTACTCGTCCGTGTCGGTGGGTTTTCTGAGATATGGCGGTTAGTTACTATTCGCTTTTATTTAACGTTTTATTATTTCTTTTTTTAAAGTGAATAAATGTGTAAATACGACTGGCCGATTGACTGAATGAATAAATGAGGTATATTTTTCATCCAATGAAAAAAAATATATATATATATTAATTTATTATTATTATTGTTCTTGTTGTTGTTGTTGTTTTACTTTTTTATTTATTTATTTATTTATTTATTCATCGGCTATTGAAAAATGGTAATTATTTATAAAGTTGATATAGGCCTTCGTGATTAGATATACGAGAAATAAAATTAAAGAAAACTGAAGCAAATGGCAAAAAGATGCAATATTTTTTATTTATGTTTTTAACAAACTGCAAAGAGATGGAACCTTTTCATGAACTATATAGTAATATTGTTTTTTGGTTTTGGACAATCTTCTTTTCCATAAATATAACTTTCTGAAAGCGTCCATTTTCGACAGAGCTGAGTCTATATGACTTACAATCGGAATTTGACATATGTCCACGTTTGCGCTGCAAATAAAACAAAACAATAAGGTATACTTAATTTTCTCTCAGGTCAATTTAATATAAATATTAATTTAATATACTATGTATGGATTAACAAACGTGAAAAGTTAAGTAAACATTATAATTATTTGAATGTTAATAACAGTGGTTTGAAATGGTATAAAGTATTTTAAGTAGTGCCACGTTGTTTAATATATATATATGGATTATTTTCATTTATTATGGCCAACTATAAATATAAATTTGTAAATTGTAAAGAAAGAATCATACTGTGTATATTAATTAAATATGTATAAGCACACATAAAAAAACAAACTAAGAAAAAACAACAACAACATAATAATGTATAATAATAATAAATGTGGTGCACGCAAATACCCTAGCGATGTACAGATGAAAATGCAAAATACATATGTATCAAAACTGTGAGTTCTACAATAGAAAGATATAAAAATTCCTACATATTTAATCAAAAATATATATTATGTTATCTCTGGGCTCGATAAACTTGAGGTATAAAAAACAAGTACAAAAAGTAAAAAAAGATGGCAAAATGATGAAATATTTTTTATTTGTTTCTTTTACACAAACGCCTAACAGTCCTGATGTTTTCATGAACCACAAAATGTGACTTTTGGTTCGGCCATCTTCGTGCCGAAACGCACGTTAAAATCTGCGGGCGTCTCGTCCCGACAGCGTTGAGTCTATACGACTTATAATAGCCCACGGACATATGTCTACGTTTACTCTGCAAATAAAACAAAACAATAAGGTATACTTAATTTTCTTTCAGGTCATTTTAATATAAATATTAATTTAATATATTATGTATGGATTAACAAACGTGAAAAGTTAAGTAAACATTATAATTATTTGAATGTTAATAACAGTGGTTTGAAATGGTATAAAGTATTTTAAGTAGTCCCACGTTGTTTAATATATATATATGGATTATTTTCACTTATTATTGCTAACTATAAATACAAAGTTGTAAGTTTTAAAGGAAGAATCATATTGTGTATATTAATTAAATATGTATAAGCACACATAAAAAATAATAATAAAAATAAATAAATAAATAAAAATAAATAATAATGTATAATAATAATAAATGTGGTCCACACCAACATCCTAGTGCTGTACAGTTGAACATGCAAAACGTATTTATCAAAACTGTGAGTTCTACTATAGAAACATATAAAAATTCCTACATATTTAATAAAAATAAATATTATATTACTTATTACCTCGATAAACTTGAGATACAAAATATGCATTGGGTTAGGTTATTATAAGTCGTATAGACTCAAAAACAAACTGTCTCCGACTGAATATGTAACCGCAGTTTTCTTCAAAGCTACCGGCGAAAATCGTTTAAAAATGGAAAGAAACGTTATTACGTCAAAAACAGTAATGACGTAATATACCTAGCGTTTTAAATAACGGCGCGCCTTGTCTTGTTTTCGAATAAAGAACAGGCTGAAAAAATGTAAAGTGTACAATATATATATTAAATATCATTCCAAAATAATAATAATAATAATTTTTGTTGTTGTTGTTGTTGTTTAGCTTTCATACTTTTTATTCTACTCCTGTAACAAATACAATAATCTGAATAGTGTGACATCGCCTTCGTCACAAGTTAAGGTCAAGGAAACTGAAAATAATCTTTTAATACAGTTTTAAGACGAACTATTAAGGGTGTGACTACTTTCATACAAAAATATCCCAGATACGTACCTTGACGCCCAAACTTTCAGCCGCCATTTTCCGTAGTAGGCTAGTTCTTCGTTTCAGTCAATAACACAAGATCTTTGTTCGTGAGCGAGCGAGAGAGCGACCCGGAGGTAGTGTCATTACCTAGGTCACAAAAGTAAACAAGCAAACATTCATTTCCTTTAAACGTCGACTTCTGATGCATATCACACAAACTTCAGTTGCGGTTTAAGAGGGGGGCGGCAACATTTTGTAAATTATATAATGTAAATATGCATTTACATACAACCTATATGTGTACCTGTGTCTTCATTTTTAAAACGATATTATCCTCAAATATTGCTAATAAATATTCTTTTTTTAAATCTCGTTTCCCCCCCCCCCCAGTGAAGTGAAAATATATATTTTTCTTCTTCTTCTTCTTCTTCTTCTTCGTCGGTGTCTTACTGATTTATTTATTGGCTATTGCAAAATGGTAATTATTTATAAAGTTGATATAGGCCTTCGTGATTAGATATACGAGAAATAAATAAAAAACTGAAACAAATCGCAAACTGATGCAATATTATTTATTTGTTTGTTTTAAACAAACTCCAAAGAGAAGGGACATTTTCATGAACTATGTCGTAATTTTTTCTTCTTTTGGACAATCTTCTTGTCGTAACGCATGCGCAGATTTGAAAGCGTCCAGTTCCGACAGAGTCGAGTCTATACGACTTATAATCGGAAATTGAGACATGTCCACATTTACTCTGCAAATAAAAGAAAACAATAAGGTATACTTAATTTTCTT
The DNA here is from genome assembly GCA_012295275.1 of Chrysomallon squamiferum. NCBI lineage: Eukaryota > Metazoa > Mollusca > Gastropoda > Neomphalida > Peltospiridae > Chrysomallon > Chrysomallon squamiferum. Next base: position 38,404,765 of record CM022665.1, on the reverse strand, counting down.
TCAGGTCAAGGTAATATAAATATTAATTTAATATACCATGGATTAACATACGTGAAAAGTCAAGTATACATTATAATTTCTTGAATATTAATAACAGTGGTTTGAAATGGTATTAAATATATTACGTAGTCCCACTTTGCTTAATATATTTATGGATTATTTTCATTTATTATGACTATCTATGAACAAAAATGTGTTAATTTTAAAGGAAGAATTATATTGTGCATATTAATTAAATATGTATAAGCACACATAAAAAAATTAATAATAATAATAATAATAATAATAAAATAATAATACACACAAATACTCTAGTGATGTACAGATGAACAAGCAAAATATATATTTATCAAAACTGTGAATTCTACTATATGAAAATTCCTACATATTTAATAAAACTATGTATTATGTTACCTATGGGCTCGATAAACTTGAGGTACAAGATATACATCGGGCAAAGACAAGCTGTCTCCCACTGAATATTTACCCGCAGTTTCCCGTAGTGCTAGCTCCAAACCTGTAAAACATCGTTTAAAAAAGGAAAGAAATATTACGGCAAAACAGTAATGACATAATATTCCATATCTGTTGTGGTTTTTTTTTTGTTGTTGTTCTTTTGGGGTTTTTTAAATAATGGCGCGCCTTTCTTATCTTCTTTTCAGAAGTCAGAAATTAGCTTTTATATCGAATACTATTGAAGCTGTTACAGATTCACTTTACATCTGATATGTATTGTGATCCATAAGCGTTTGTGACTGGCATGCTCAAAAATAAATTAAGATTTTAAAATGTTTAAATCAGCTTGCCTGCAAATCCTCGTTCTATCCAAAATTTGGCCCACGTTCTATCACCTGATTTCTTTTCAACCCTGATATTCTGAAGAGGTTGTATTCCTGAGTTTATTATCTCTGCCAAAGCTCTAGCCTGTAATATTAACGTTGTATATTCTTATTGTTGTTAATGGCGATGTTTAATGATAGTGATCATGATGACGATACCAGTAATCGTGATGATAAATAAGGATGATGTTTGATATAATACAGACACAATGTTTTGTTACCTTAGCACGAAGAATCGGATCTTTTGGCAGAAGTGGAATACCTGGTCTTGTCTCTTCCAAATATTCTATGATAGGAAGCTGAAAATATTATACTAAATGTTTTAATATAATTATACCATTTGATTAATTCTTAATTCATACTGTTTTCATAATTTCTTCCCATGATCTATCTCTCTCTCTCTCTCTCTCTCTCTCTCTCTCTCTCTCTCTCTCTCTCTCTCTCTCTTTCTCTTGCTGTCTGTTTGTATCTCTTTTGCTATCTTTCCCTTTGTATGTTTTGTGATTTATGTCTATTTATTTTTCACTGATGTCAGATAACTAATTTCTTTCATCAGCCTCAAAGAGAAGTTGATTTTTTAACAGAAATGTCAAAATGTAGTTTAACCTTTACATGTCTGTTTCCACTGCAGACTCTAGAATCTAAATAACTCTGAAGTGGTAACTAATTTAAAAACAATAAAAACTACATTTTAAAAATGTAGGGTTCAAAATCTAATTTGTTCTTGCATCTAAAATAAAAAGGTAATTCATCGACCAGATAGAAAATAATAGTTCATTAATGATGTATGTATACATTATTATATCTTCATATTATTTAAATTCTAATTAAACTTAAGTACAAATTATTGCTTTTAATATGTCACGTAAAATGTCCATACGAATAATACCTTCAGATAATACTTTCATCTGCGTCCCTTTATCATGCATAACTAATATTCAAAGAATCCTTGACATCTATATCCTTTAAACATTATATTAGAACAAAATTAATTCATACGTACAGACTGCGTCAGGGTGTTACCATCAATGATTAGGGTGGGTACCTCACCCATTGGATTCAGTTTCAAATATTCATCTCTCTGTAATATAAAACAAGCATGACATCAGTGGTTTATTTCAGTTTTATGTGTGTATATATATATTATATCTTTCAATCTTACATTTATTTATGATTGTTTTACTTTTCATGATTACATTATCATAATTAGTTGTTGTTGTTATGATGATGATGATGTTGGTGGTGCTGCTAGATTTGCTTCCATGTTGTCATCAAAACAAATAAACTTAAAATTAGCTATGCAGTGTGATGAATATTAAAATATAATAATATTTTTTAAATTATCCTCTATATGGTCAAAAATTCTTCTGCGTGTGATCTTTCATCTAGCTACCTTTGACTGTAACATCCAGTAAAAATCTATCCTTACATAACATAGTTAAGTGTGTGTGTGTGTGTGTGTGTGTGTGTGTGTGCGTGCGTGTGTGTGTGCGCGCGCGTGTGTATGTGTGTGTGTGTGTGTGTGTGTGTTGTAAATCAAACAGTAAAAATTACAGTTTAACTTACTTTCGGACCCCCTTCAAAGAACCACTCGCACGACTGGTATTTGTAGTCAATTCGTTTGATAGCCAGTGCTGAAATGAAATCTTTTTAAATTTCTAGTGTTCTGGTCACTGTAATAGATTTGGCATTTGGAATGTCATTTGAAACGCGCATGTGTGTGTGTGTGTGTGTGTGTGTGTGTGTGTGTGTGTGTGTGTGTGTGTGTGTGTGTGTGTGTGTGTGTGTTTGGATAGAGTTAGATAGCTATACCTGCATACATATATGTGTGTGTGTGTATACGTATGTACTGTAGTGTTTACCTATTCGAACCCTCCAACATGAAGAACTTCTAAAGAATGAATATAAAATGGGCTGAAAAAAAGAGTACAGCAATAAATCAGATTTTATATAATAATAACAACAATAATAATAATAATAATAATAATAACAACAACAACAACAACAACAACAACAGCAACAACTGGTGGTTTGTTGGGGGTTTTTGTAGGTTTTTTGTTTTTGTTTTTTGTTGTTGTTTCTTCGGGTTTTTTTAATTTTTATTTATTGTTTTTTTTGGGGTTTATTTAATGGTTTTTTGTTATTGTTGTTGCTGTTGTTGTTGTTTCAAACTGTTGCGATTTGACTTTAAATATTCATATATAAAAATATTTCCATTACGCATTTATTGTTGCTGTTGTGATTTCATAAAATTAGCCTGAACACACGAGTTATATCGTCCTTTTTATTTTTTAATTTATTTTATTTTTATCTGCCACGACTGCTCACGTCTCTATGCATTAACAACAAATACTGGGTCAAGTTTATAACATCTCTGCCCCCTTATCAGTTCCGTACTATTATTTTCCGAATGAACAGCTGTTTCAAGGACTCACCATTACCGTTCAAAATAAATAATTAAATATAAAGATAGAGATTACATACCTTGTCGGCTGAATTATGATAATCCATCTTTTGGGATATTTTCTTTAAGTGTTTTAAAACTGATTTTAAAACGAGGACAGTGAAGCGATTCACAGTGTAAACAGAGATAATTTAAAGTGAACATTTGCTGCGTTGACTCCAGGTATTCTGTGTCACCTATTCGTCGTAGTCGTTTGGGTTTCTTCGAAAGCAATAAACACACTTCGAAGGTTTTTGTGATTTTTGTTTCCCTGTCGTTGGTACCCAGTAATAGGAGCTAGACAAAAATATCGAGTAAGCCGAGAGAATGAAAATTAACATTAAACTGATTTCTTTTAACGATAATTATGTTACTTTGGTGTTTATTATATTTATTTATTTAAATACATGTATCTGTTCAAAAGTTTCTCTATATCCTGGTAGACTTAACACCTAATTTTGATGATGAAATTGTTATGGGGGTATAATGCTAGATATGGTTTTCAAAATTAGCGTCTGATGATATTTCCATTTCTGTCCACTTTTTAAGTATCTGCCTGCCTACTGGACATTTTCTGTTCATTTTGAAGTATTTGTTGACATAATGTCAACAAATACTGTTATTATTAATTTCCACGAGTCTCCCTTATAGATATGTGTTTGTGTATTCAACACTTCTTTTTACCATCTTAGAAACGGTTTTAACATTAACATTAGAAAGGTTTAACGTAGACGCGATCTTCACGTACCGAACCCGTATCTAACTCGTATCGTCTTATCTCGCGAGATTTCCTCGATGCGGCGGGACAAACCTATACATACGTGTTTGCGCATAGCAAAGTCCTTGCACGTGTGCTTTTACGCATTGTTATAGCAACTTTTTAAAACATTATAAAGGGTGAGTCATGTTTTTATTATTTTCTTTAACTATCCTTGCATAGATTACTGCAGCTTAAGTTGCATTTTCTTGCATGGATTTCACTTAAATGATCGCCAAAGACAGACCCCCTTCTCTCAAAAAAAAGCCGTGGTTGAACTTACGTACCGTTGTACCGTTGGGTGAACGAGATTACGATTTCGGGTGCTGAATTCAAATTAATATATGCTTGAAAAGTAGTAAATTAACGTTGTTGACCATTATAGTGCCTTAAGATCTCGTTTTGCTTTTTGCTGAGAAATAGACAAAATGTTTATTTGTTCGCAAACGAAAATACTGGCCATGCCAAAATTACTTGTGTACTCGACTACTGGAAGTGCAGCAAATAACAAATAAAATTAAATATCATCAGAAGATGCAGTAACAGTGACTCCAATATATGTTTGATAGCGTTGATATGAAGAAAAAAAAAAAACGAATTTTTAAATGAATAAAATTTGCCTGTATTTTTCTTTGAAAATCTATGGAGAACCTCTGATTGATTTCTGTCATTTGGCAACATAAACATTGAATATCTCGTATAGTTTCAAACTAAATATACATATATTGTATATCAAAATTAAACATTTTATGAGTGCTAAATCTATACAGTATTTTTATATATTCATCTATATACTGTTGGTGTCACACAGATGGCATCTGCTGAGGTGGACACTGGGAAGAAGAAGAAACTTTATTTCTTTCCCCACATGGACATCATTGTCCTGAAGCAAGTGATAGCCCGGAATCCCTTCAAGAATGGAAATGCAGTCTTTGGTGCTATTGCTGAAGACTTGAAGAGGTAAGTTTGAATCAAACAATGGCACAATTAAGTTTCTATCAGTTGTATAAACACTTAAAACAGTTCCTAAACAAATCAGGGGTAAGAGGGTGAGATTTGAAGATTGTGAAGTGTCATCATTTCCACAGCATAACTTTTCTCATTAAAAAATTTCTTTTATCTTTCTGTTTGTGCAAAAATAGTGCTTTTGGGGTTTATGTCTTATTTAAGATTTTATAAAGTTTTCAGTTTGTCACAGATGTTAATTGTGTTATGTTTGTAGACTTTTGTCATGTGGTGTATCTATTAGTGATGGCCCAAGCTGGCCAAAAAGATTCTACAGGCCTTTAAACACTACCTACACTTTAATTTTTAATGGATTAGAAAAACCATACAGTAATTTACAGTTGCCAACAAGTAATATGGGTTTTATTTAAATAAAACGAACTGGTGTTAATTTCTCTTCCAACAAGATATACTTCCAATATGATGGTATGGTCAGATTCCAGTTGCATTAGCAATAGCTCGTTCATGTATATTAACACAGCATGTGGGTAAGTTCCTCCTTTTACAGTGGTAGAAAGCCAAATAAATTTTATGCTCTTCTTTTCAGTACAAACTTCTACTTCAACAGTGTAGAGAAAAGAACCATCCAGGACAGGGTAGAGAGACTGATAAAGATTTCCCGTCAACAACAAGTGGCTAGCCTTAGAAGGTAAAGTATGAATACGGCATGATAATAAAGGTTCATCAGTTCTTAGTTTGGGATATTATGGTTGAACCTATTACTACCAATACAATGTGTATTTATTAGTTACATTTAGATTGCTGTGTTACAGCTGTCAAGTTTTAAATTGGGTTGATGTCGGTGTAGTGCTATGTTTGCAGTGTGAAGAAGAAAAAAAACCATTTTTAAGTCAATTGTTTACATTCCCATTCAGGTCAGGGACAGAAGAACAGTATGAGGAGAGGGAGAAATTGATGCAGGAAGTTAGTGACCTTGAAAGGGAATGGTCAAATGCACCAAAACAGCTCACTGGCAGGAAGAGGAGCATATGCAGCTCTGCTTCTAAAATGAGAAAAAAGTCTGCAAAGCTGCATTACGAGCCAGGGCAACAAATAAAGGAGCAGATCACTCCAGTACAGCCCAGGGTCCTCTTTGACCAAATCAGAATCCCTGTGAAAGAGGAGCCTGACACAGAAAACCACCCACTGCCAGCTGCTGACAACACACCTGAAGACACAGATGATGGCTGCTTGTTGCAGGAGCCACCAACACCTGTGGCATTGGCAGAAACTAGTGCAAGTGAGTGAGAGTGTGTGTGTGTGTGTGTTGGGGGTGGTGATGTAATATCCATTGCTTGAGATGAAACTACCTGTTTATAAACTGTGAAAGATGACAGTTGACACAGATGTAGAAATGATCACAAGTTATTAGACACAACAAAACCAAATCTCATTCAGTTGTCATCTCAACATGAAATCTTCTTTGTAATAACAGTATCTTTTCTGTTTCTTAGTGCTTTGTTCAGATGACTAAATGCATGAAGAAAGACTTGTATTTAATGCGCACCTTGATATCTATTTCAGTTCAGCTTTTCTTACAGGAACAAATTCTAGATTAATTTACACACATTTGAATATTAAATCTATACTTCATTTGAATATGTTTGATAACAATGGAAAATTTACTTTGTTTCGTTTCTAATTTCCAGTTAAGCTGTTGTCCCACCTAGAAGCAAAAGTTAACATGGAGGCAGCTTGGAGAGAAAATGAATTTAAATTGAGACAGGAGGAGCTGGAAATTAGAAAAGCAGAGGTGAAAAATGAAAGAATGAGAATTGAGCTGCTGCAGGCTGAGCAACAAAATAGATTTAGGATAGAAGAAAAGAGGAGGAATGAAGAGAGAGAAGAAAGAACACAAATATTTGACAGATTAGGGAAAATGACAGATGCTCTGCTTAGTTTAATGCAAAAATATGATTTGAAATAATATAAAGTATTTTTGTTTTATTTTATTATTTTTTTTTTGCCACAGAATATACAGTATAATGTATAGTATGACTTATATATGGTTATGTCCAAATATTCCATATTGTTATCAAATTTAATTGTTCTGTTACTTGACTTACAAATATATTTATTTGTATAATAATATATGTTCAGAACATTTCGGTATCCAGTTAAAATTAGTTGCTGTTGTTTGTATTTTGATTTATATAGCAATTAGCAGTATTAAATTGATTATATAATCTTTTTTGTGCATTTATTTCAAATCTCACTTCTGTTCTAAAAAAATATCCAGGTTGTAACAGTGTTCCAGAATGTCTGAACATGTTTACATAATCCAAAACAATGTGTATTAAATCTTCATAAACACATGTCAGAATTGACATTTATCTGATACTTTTATACAATATAATACCAAATGCTTATTTGTTATTAAGATAACTAATAAGATCTTGTGCTGAAATAATCTAAGCCCAGTGTCTGTAGTTAGTTTGAACAGAAGAAGATGTATACTTTTCCACCATTTGCCACATAATTCTATACCAAAAATATGCTGCCACTGCAATTTTATTTTTGCATTTATGTTTTGAAGTAGTTTCTATTGTACAATCTTGATAGAATTTTTTTAAAAAACATTTGTTTTAAGCAGTTCTTGCAGACAGTTTGGGGAATTCCTAATATTTGTAACGTTACTTGGTCTGTATGTAAAGAGAACTTACGACATTTTTAACTGCAGACATCAAACCATTGTAAACTGTAAATGGTGGTCTAAAGTTTTTTTTTTTTTTCACAAAATTCAACATAAGTAAGTCACTTAACGTTTTTCTGTTGTTTGACCATGTATGTAATACATTTTTCCAAAAGGGATTTATGTATATCAGCTCTAGATTGTAAACAGTTACTCAAAAGAGAGGCCATGTATTGATTCAAAGTACATACTTTTGATCCATGTTATTTGCTTATGCATTATTAAATCACTTAACATTTATTGCTCTTAAAACACCATTTTGATAACCCTGAAATAATGTTTTCTAGCTATTTCATTGTGCATTTTGTTCAAAATGAACTGAACTTTTTTAAAAGAAAGAATGTGTAGGATTTGGCAGTGAAGAAAAAAACAAACAAATTTCAGTGTTAGATCCAAAGAACTTCATAAATTCAGCACTGTATCTATCTGTTCCTGGTGACATTAAATTATTCACTATTGTTAAAATATTAGTAACTTCTTTCTAAGAAAATTCTCCCTCTACCGATTTTGTCATAATATAATTTAGTCTGGCTACTCTACAGTTACTAAGTATTCTCTCTAGATCTTTGTTAGTAAAATCAGTATTTTGATTAGCATATAATGTTGTATAAAAAGCTATTACTTAGTTTTGATTTTGTAATAGTGTATTTTCTTTGTCTATTAACACACATAATGCTCAAGACCAAATAAAAACATATTTCAGATTTTCTTTCCTGTGAACTTCTTGTTCAGTTTTTAGATTACAAAGATTTTTTGGATTTTTAAATTTAAAGATTTTTTTTCTTTTCTCTGCTTTTTATTTTTTTTCTTAGATGCAAAGACAATGTTTTGCCTTTTATTTCCATCATTGAAATTTCTAATAATAATTGATCACTGATATTAATGAGAGTGAATTGCTGTTTCTTTAGTATTTCTCTTGCTAATAAATTACCATCAGTATTGCTTACTTGATTGTTTACAATGAAGTAAGTTTTTTTTTTATTGTTAAAAAAATAAATAAATAAAAATAAAAAATAGTCAACTTCCTGGAATTACTTTTAAGTGACTTGTATATAACAATTACCTATCCCCAACTGAGACCTGGTCATAATTTCATAAACATTTGTTAAATGTGTATCTTGTAGAAAATATATAGTGTTTATGATTTAAAAGAAAATAATTCAGGATAGACATTCTTCAAGTGTTGGTGGGTTCAATCCAAATAAGAATGGTGTCTGTGACCCACACAGACAGATGTGAGTTTGTGATGAGATAGGCCAGAAAGTAATATTTCAGTATACTGCAGGAACAGTTCTTTTTCTTAAAATCCACAAATGCAAATAGCTGCATTACTTTGCCAAACCCCCCAATCTACATACTGCCGAACAGCAGACGTGTCTTTGTTGAAAGCCCTTTGCTCCAGACTGAGATTATCTGATACAAAGGGTCAAAACCGATGATCCCTCGGGGTGGGGGGGGGGTTAGCGGATCTCGTCAGGTTTCTAGTACTGGAAGAAGAGCACTGTCAACAAGTATGAGGTATTCAATATTCGCTGCCAAATGAGCGATATCAATCAGGTTCTCCTTAGATTTTGAAAGAAAAATACAGGCAAATTTTATTCATGAAAAAATTCGTAATCTTTTCCATATCAAAGATAGCATGGGATCATTTTCTCATCATATATAATTTTACAGAAGAATTGTTTTTGAAAGAAATTTTGTTACATATCAATTATTTATTTGCTTCACGTGCAACAGTATAGTATGGAATGGCCAGTATTTTCGTTTGCGAACAAATAAATGTTTTGTCTATTTCTCAGCAAAAAGCAAAACAACATCTTACGGCAATATACGGGTCAACAATGTTAATTTACTACTTTTTCAAGCATATATTAGTTTGAATTCAGCTTTTTGAAATCGTAATCTCGTTCACCCAACGGTACAACGGTACGTAAGTTCAACCACGGCTTCTTTGAGATAAGGGTTCTGTCTTCATGATCATTATGTGGAGAACCATGCAAGAAAATACAACTTAAGCTGCACTAATCTGTGCAAAGATAAAGAAATCATAAAAACAAAATTCACCCTTTATAATGTTTCAAAAAATTGCTATAACTATACAGAAATGCACACGCGTAAATGTTTCATATACGTAAACGCAAATGCCTATGCTAAATCTCTGCAATCCCTCACCTTTCTTTCTAATATTAACCTATCTTTTAATACGCACATTCGCAGATTACTACTTTAACTGAA
>CM022665.1:38222932-38394594 GCA_012295275.1 Chrysomallon squamiferum | reverse complement strand
AGATCGGGTAGAGTTACGTTATTCCAACACAGTATTTGCCTGCTGTCTCCTGCAAAGCTTTCTCTAGAGCTGTTGTTAAAATATATATATATATATATATATATTATAAAGTAGAATATTAAATATATTTATTAATTAACAGTGAAGTATGAAATATAACTATTACATATAAATTAAAAAGCTTCCTTTAAACTATCTTTTAAAAATAAATTAAGTCTAATTTAAAAAAAATGAATTTATAGTTTATTAATAATTTGTTTAATCTTTTTTAAAATCTTTTTTAAATTTTATTTATTATTACTGTTGTTGTTGTATGTTGTTGTTGTTGTTGTTATTGTTGTTGTTGTTGTTGTTGTTATTGTTGTTGTTGTTGTTGTTGTTGTTGTTGTTGTTATTATTATTATTATTATTATTATTATTATTAATTTTGTTTGTTTGTTCAGAATAACACATTCCTTATATCCGAGTATTCATTTCACACTATTATACAGTCTGCTTGGAGAATTTGCTTTTACGATAATGTATGACAACAACGTCACAAACCAACCTGTAAGTCCTCTTTCTATCCAGAACTTAACCCATTCCTGTGCTTTCTCCTCGCCTACTTTCTTTCTCACATTGACGTTTTGGAGTGGCTGTATTCCAGAGTTGATTATTTCAGCCAGAGCACGTGCCTGTGATAAACCAATCAACAGTCACTTGTTTGTTAATGCATTTAATAATTAAGGAAAGTCAATCGGCATACACAAGTTCAAGAGTATCTAACATGGGTATACTGCCTGAGATGTTTTCCAAGACAACTCTTTGGTAGCAGTTTTTGATAGAATCATCTGACATATATCTTATTGCTACTGCACAAAATCTGAAAATTGGACGTCATAAGGATTGTACCGATAAAATGAAATGCCTTGAGTAGATTAAGTATAGTAAATGCACAAAAATGTAACCGAGTTATTCACTATTGACGACCGAAGTGGATTATGCATGTATAGATAATACTGATGATGGATATGTAGAGCAACAAAAAATAACAACAAAAATCAATATATATCTATATATATTTATATATATATAGATAGATATATATTCACTGTTTTACCTTGGCCCTGAGTGCTGGATCTTTTGGTAGAAGTGCTACTTCCGGTCTGGTTTCTTCCAAATATTCAATAATTGGCAACTACAAAAACCATAATAATATTTAATAAATAAATAAATATATATATATGACGGAATGGGTGTTTGTGTGTTGTTTCTCCTGTTCGCTTGGCAGCTTTGTTTTTGTGTTTTGGGGTGAGGTTCTTTCTTTCTTTTTTTTTTTCTTTTTTTCTTTTTTATACCTATACTGGATATTGGTGTGCGTGTGGAAGTTGACGTACTGTTATCTGCCAGGCTGTCTGGCTAGATAGACCGATGAATCTGTTTTGGACAAAGTGTGTGGCATCATGAGTATGAAACAGTGGCAGATGGAATGGTAATTAACGAATGGATTGTTGACTGCATGGTTTGCATGTTATGGGGATGGGTTCGTGGTCAATTGAATCTACTAATGTTTATTAAGCATGTGAATACATACTGACTGAATGAGCGTGTGTCCATCTATCACCAGAGTTGGAACTTGTTGCATAGGGTTTAATTTACGATATTCATCAGTTCTCTGGGGGGAAGAAAAAAAAAAAAAAAAAGATTTTTAATCTATCAATAATTTACTAAAGCAACAAAGAACATATTGGAAAGAGAACATCTTTTGTGAAAATAAACGTTTGTACTGTATTTGTTTTTAATTTATGTAAACTGATATTTCCAAATTTTATTAACATGTTATATATCAAACGACGTTAACATATCCATGTTATGTTAGTAATACTTTTACATATTATTCGTTGCCTGGACATTCACATACCTGTTGTCCACCGTCTTTACTTAGATGGACAGCTTTGTATTCGTAGTCAATCCCCTTCATAGCCAGAGCTGGAATAAAAATAATTTTTATATTGTAATGAAGTATAGTTCAAGCATATTACAATACCGATAATGTACAATGGTCTCTCTCTCTCTCTCTCTCTCTCTCTCTCTCTCTCTCTCTCTCTCTCTCTCTCTCTCTCTCTCTCTCTCTCTTCGTTATTTTGGTATGCAAATTCTAGTATTTTATTACAATTAGTATATATTCTGTTCTCACCGATTCTAACTCGCCAGGCAGCAGAACTTCTGAAGAAGGAATAAAGAACAGGCTGAAAAAATGTAAAGTGTACAATATTTTATTATTTTATTTTATTTTATTTTTTAAATATCACCCCAAAATAATAATAATAATAATAATAATAATAATTTTTTTGTTGTTATTGTTGTTGTTGTTGTTTAGCTTTCGTACTCTGTATTTCTCTTTGCCTGTACCCACAATATAAAATCATGCTCAATTCGTTCATTGAGTTATTCATACTTTTTATTCTACTCCTGTAACAAATACAATAATCTGAATAGTGTGACATCGCCTTCGTCACAAGTTAAGGTCAAGGAAACTGAAAATAATCTTTTAATACAGTTTTAAGACGAACTATTAAGGGTGTGACTACTTTCATACAAAAATATCCCAAATACGTACCTTGACGCCCAAACTTTCAGCCGCCATTTTCCGTAGTAGGCTAGTTCTTCGTTTCAGTCAATAATACAAGATCTTTGTTCGTGAGCGAGCGAGAGAGCGACCCGGAGGTAGTGTCATTAACTAGGTCACAAAAGTAAACAAGCAAACATTCATTTCCTTTAAACGTCGACTTCTGATGCATATCACACAAACTTCAGTTGCGGTTTAAGAGGGGAGCGGCAACATTTTGTAAATTATATAATGTAAATATGCATTTACATACAACCTATATGTGTACCTGTGTCTTCATTTTTAAAACGATATTATCCTCAAATATTGCTGATAAAAAAAAAAATAAATTAATTTTTTTTTTTTTTTTTTTTGCCCCATTGAAGTGAAACTATATATATATATATATGTTTTCATCATCTTCGTCAGTGTCTTACTGATTAAGGGATAATGTGGATGTTTGTGCTAGTTTTTGGTGATATTTTTATTTGGATATAATCGTTGCTTTGCTCGTCCGTGTCAGTGGGTTTCCTGAGATGTATCGGTTAGTTTCTATTCGCTTTTATTTAATGTTTTATTATTTCTTTTTGTAAAGTGAATAAATGTGTAAAATGCGACTTGCCGATTGACTGAATGAATAAATGAGGTATATTTTTCATCCAATGAAAAAAAAAATATATATATATATTTATTTTTATTTTCTTTTATTTATTATTATTATTGTTCTTGTTGTTGTTTTACTTTTTTATTTATTTATTTATTTATTGGCTATTGCAAAATGGTAATTATTTATAAAGTTGATATAGGCCTTCGTGATTAGATATACGAGAAATAAAATTAAAAAAAACTGAAGCAAATGGCAAAAAGATGCAATATTTTTTATTTATGTTTTAAACAAACTGCAAAGAGATGGAACCTTTTCATGAACTATATAGTAATATTGTTTTTTGGTTTTGGACAATCTTCTTTTCGTTACGTAAGACTATCTGAAAGCGTCCATTTTCGACAGAGCTGAGTCTATATGACTTACAATCGGAATTTGACATATGTCCACGTTTGCGCTGCAAATAAAACAAAACAATAAGGTATACTTAATTTTCTCTCAGGTGAGTTTAATATAAATATTAATTTAATATACTATGTATGGATTAACAAATGTGAAAAGATAACTGAACATTATAATTATTTGAAAGTTAAGTAAACATAATTATTTGAATGTTAATAACAGTGGTTTGAAATGGTATAAAGTATTTTAAGTAGTCCCACATTGTTTAATATATATATATATGGATTATTTTCATTTATTATGGCCAACTATAAATATAAATTTGCAAATTTTAAAGAAAGAATCATACTGTGTATATTAATTAAATATGTATAAGCACACATAAAAAAACAAACTAAAAAAAAACAACAACAACATAATAATGTATAATAATAATAAATGTGGTGCACACAAATACCCTAGCGATGTACAGATGAAAATGCAAAATACATATGTATCAAAACTGTGAATTCTACAATAGAAAGATATAAAAATTCCCACATATTTAATCAAAAATATATATTATGTTATCTCTGGGCTCGATAAACTTGAGGTATAAAAAACAAGTACAAAAAGTAAAAAAAGATGGCAAAATGATGAAATATTATTTATTTGTTTCTTTTACACAAACGCCTAACAGTCCTGATGTTTTCATGAACCACAAAATGTGACTTTTGTTTCGGCCATTTTCGTGCCGAAACGCACGTTAAAATCTGCGGGCGTCTCGTCCCGACAGCGTTGAGTCTATACGACTTATAATAGCCCACGGACATATGTCTACGTTTACTCTGCAAATAAAACAAAACAATAAGGTATACTTAAATTTCTTTCAGGTCATTTTAATATAAATATTAATTTAATATATTATGTATGGATTAACAAACGTGAAAAGTTAAGTAAACATTATAATTATTTGAAAGTTAATAACAGTGGTTTGAAATGGTATAAAGTATTTTAAGTAGTCCCACGTTGTTTAATATATATATATGGATTATTTTCACTTATTATTGCTAACTATAAATACAAAGTTGTAAGTTTTAAAGGAAGAATCATATTGTGTATATTAATTAAATATGTATAAGCACACATAAAAAATAATAATAAAAATAAATAAATAAATAAAAATAAATAATAATGTATAATAATAATAAATGTGGTCCACACCAACATCCTAGTGCTGTACAGTTGAACATGCAAAACATATTTATCAAAACTGTGAGTTCTACTATAGAAACATATAAAAATTCCTACATATTTAATAAAAATAAATATTATATTACTTATTACCTCGATAAACTTGAGATACAAGATATGCATGGGGTTAGGTTATTATAAGTCGTATAGACTCAAAAACAAACTGTCTCCGACTGAATATGTAACCGCAGTTTTCTTCAAAGCTACCGGCGAAAATCGTTTAAAAATGGAAAGAAACGTTATTACGTCAAAAACAGTAATGACGTAATATACCTAGCGTTTTAAATAATGGCGCGCCTTGTCTTGTTTTCGAATAAAGAACAGGCTGAAAAAATGTAAAGTGTACAATATATATATTAAATATCATTCCAAAATAATAATAATAATAATTTTTGTTGTTGTTGTTGTTGTTTAGCTTTCATACTTTTTATTCTACTCCTGTAACAAATACAATAATTTGAATAGTGTGACATCGCCTTCGTCACAAGTTAAGGTCAAGGAAACTGAAAATAATCTTTTAATACAGTTTTAAGACGAACTATTAAGGGTGTGACTACTTTCATACAAAAATATCCCAAATACGTACCTTGACGCCCAAACTTTCAGCCGCCATTTTCCGTAGTAGGCTAGTTCTTCGTTTCAGTCAATAATACAAGATCTTTGTTCGTGAGCGAGCGAGAGAGCGACCCGGAGGTAGTGTCACTAACTAGGTCACAAAAGTAAACAAGCAAACATTCATTTCCTTTAAACGTCGACTTCTGATGCATATCACACAAACTTCAGTTGCGGTTTAAGAGGGGAGCGGCAACATTTTGTAAATTATATAATGTAAATATGCATTTACATACAACCTATATGTGTACCTGTGTCTTCATTTTTAAAACGATATTATCCTCAAATATTGCTGATAAAAAAATAAATTAATTTTTTTTTTTTTTTTTTGCCCCATTGAAGTGAAACTATATATATATATATATATGTTTTCATCATCTTCGTCAGTGTCTTACTGATTAAGGGATAATGTGGATGTTTGTGCTAGTTTTTGGTGATATTTTTATTTGGATATAATCGTTGCTTTGCTCGTCCGTGTCAGTGGGTTTCCTGAGATGTATCGGTTAGTTTCTATTCGCTTTTATTTAATGTTTTATTATTTCTTTTTGTAAAGTGAATAAATGTGTAAAATGCGACTTGCCGATTGACTGAATGAATAAATGAGGTATATTTTTCATCCAATGAAAAAAAAATATATATATATATTTATTTTTATTTTTTTTTTATTTATTATTATTATTGTTCTTGTTGTTGTTTTACTTTTTTATTTATTTATTTATTTATTGGCTATTGCAAAATGGTAATTATTTATAAAGTTGATATAGGCCTTCGTGATTAGATATACGAGAAATAAAATTAAAAAAAACTGAAGCAAATGGCAAAAAGATGCAATATTTTTTATTTATGTTTTAAACAAACTGCAAAGAGATGGAACCTTTTCATGAACTATATAGTAATATTGTTTTTTGGTTTTGGACAATCTTCTTTTCGTTACGTAAGACTATCTGAAAGCGTCCATTTTCGACAGAGCTGAGTCTATATGACTTACAATCGGAATTTGACATATGTCCATGTTTGCGCTGCAAATAAAACAAAACAATAAGGTATACTTAATTTTCTCTCAGGTGAGTTTAATATAAATATTAATTTAATATACTATGTATGGATTAACAAATGTGAAAAGATAACTGAACATTATAATTATTTGAAAGTTAAGTAAACATAATTATTTGAATGTTAATAACAGTGGTTTGAAATGGTATAAAGTATTTTAAGTAGTCCCACGTTGTTTAATATATATATATGGATTATTTTCACTTATTATTGCTAACTATAAATACAAAGTTGTAAGTTTTAAAGGAAGAATCATACTGTGTATATTAATTAAATATGTATAAGCACACATAAAAAAACAAACTAAAAAAAAACAACAACAACATAATAATGTATAATAATAATAAATGTGGTGCACACAAATACCCTAGCGATGTACAGATGAAAATGCAAAATACATATGTATCAAAACTGTGAATTCTACAATAGAAAGATATAAAAATTCCCACATATTTAATCAAAAATATATATTATGTTATCTCTGGGCTCGATAAACTTGAGGTATAAAAAACAAGTACAAAAAGTAAAAAAAGATGGCAAAATGATGAAATATTATTTATTTGTTTCTTTTACACAAACGCCTAACAGTCCTGATGTTTTCATGAACCACAAAATGTGACTTTTGTTTCGGCCATTTTCGTGCCGAAACGCACGTTAAAATCTGCGGGCGTCTCGTCCCGACAGCGTTGAGTCTATACGACTTATAATAGCCCACGGACATATGTCTACGTTTACTCTGCAAATAAAACAAAACAATAAGGTATACTTAAATTTCTTTCAGGTCATTTTAATATAAATATTAATTTAATATATTATGTATGGATTAACAAACGTGAAAAGTTAAGTAAACATTATAATTATTTGAAAGTTAATAACAGTGGTTTGAAATGGTATAAAGTATTTTAAGTAGTCCCACGTTGTTTAATATATATATATGGATTATTTTCACTTATTATTGCTAACTATAAATACAAAGTTGTAAGTTTTAAAGGAAGAATCATATTGTGTATATTGTAATTAAATATGTATAAGCACACATAAAAAAAATAATAATAAAAATAAATAAGTAAATAAAAATAAATAATAATGTATAATAATAATAAATGTGGTCCACACCAACATCCTAGTGCTGTACAGTTGAACATGCAAAACATATTTATCAAAACTGTGAGTTCTACTATAGAAAGATATAAAAATTCCTACATATTTAATAAAAATAAATATTATATTACTTATTACCTCGATAAACTTGAGATACAAAATATGCATTGGGTTAGGTTATTATAAGTCGTATAGACTCAAAAACAAACTGTCTCCGACTGAATATGTAACCGCAGTTTTCTTCAAAGCTACCGGCGAAAATCGTTTAAAAATGGAAAGAAACGTTATTACGTCAAAAACAGTAATGACGTAATATACCTAGCGTTTTAAATAACGGCGCGCCTTGTCTTGTTTTCGAATAAAGAACAAGCTGAAAAAAATGTAAAGTGTACAATATATATATTAAATATCATTCAAAAATAATAATAATAATAATTTTTGTTGATGTTGTTGTTGTTTAGCTTTCATACTTTTTATTCTACTCCTGTAACAAATACAATAATCTGAATAGTGTGACATCGCCTTCGTCACAAGTTAAGGTCAAGGAAACTGAAAATAATCTTTTAATACAGTTTTAAGACGAACTATTAAGGGTGTGACTACTTTCATACAAAAATATCCCAAATACGTACCTTGACGCCCAAACTTTCAGCCGCCATTTTCCGTAGTAGGCTAGTTCTTCGTTTCAGTCAATAATACAAGATCTTTGTTCGTGAGCGAGCGAGAGAGCGACCCGGAGGTAGTGTCATTAACTAGGTCACAAAAGTAAACAAGCAAACATTCATTTCCTTTAAACGTCGACTTCTGATGCATATCACACAAACTTCAGTTGCGGTTTAAGAGGGGGGCGGCAACATTTTGTAAATTATATAATGTAAATATGCATTTACATACAACCTATATGTGTACCTGTTGCTTCATTTTTAAAACGATATTATCCTCAAATATTGCTGATAAATGTTCTTTTTTTAAATCTCTTCCCCCCCCCCCCCAGTGAAGTGAAAATATATTTTTTTCTTCTTCTTCTTCTTCTTCTTCTTCGTCGGTGTCTTACTGATTAAGGGATAAATGTGGATGTTTGTGCTAGTTTTTGGTGATATTTTTACTTGAATATAATCGTTGCTTTGCTCGTCCGTGTCGGTGGGTTTTCTGAGATATGGCGGTTAGTTACTATTCGCTTTTATTTAACGTTTTATTATTTCTTTTTGTAAAGTGAATAAATGTGTAAATACGACTGGCCGATTGACTGAATGAATAAATGAGGTATATTTTTCATCCAAAGAAAAAAAATATATATATTTATTATTATTTTTAATTTTTAATTTATTATTATTTTTGTTGTTGTTGTTGTTGTTTTACTTTTTTATTTATTTATTTATTCATCGGCTATTGAAAAATGGTAATTATTTATAAAGTTGATATAGGCCTTCGTGATTAGATGTACGAGAAATAAATAAAAAACTGAAACACATCGCAAACTGATGCAATATTATTTATTTGTTTGTTTTAAACAAACTGCAAAGAGACAGGACATTTTCATGAACTATGTCGTAATTTTTTCTTCTTTTGGACAATCTTCTTGTCGTAACGCATGCGCAGATTTGAAAGCGTCCAGTTCCGACAGAGTCGAATCTATACGACTTATAATCGGAAATTGAGACATGTCCACATTTACTCTGCAAATAAAAGAAAACAATAAGGTATACTTAATTTTCTTTCAGTCAAGGTAATATAAATATTAATTTAATATACCATGGATTAACATACGTGAAAAGTCAAGTATACATTATAATTTCTTGAATATTAATAACAGTGGTTTGAAATATTAAATATATTACGTAGTCCCACGTTGTTTAATATATTTATGGATTATTTTCATTTATTATGACTATCTATGAACAAAAATGTGTTAATTTTAAAGGAAGAATCATATTGTGCATATTAATTAAATATGTATAAGCACACATAAAAAAATTAATAATAATAATAATACACACAAATACTCTAGTGATGTACAGATGAACAAGCAAAATACATATTTATCAAAACTGAATTCTACTATATGAAAATTCCTACATATTTAATAAAACTATGTATTATGTTACCTATGGGCTCGATAAACTTGAGGTACAAGATATACATCGGGCAAAGACAAGCTGTCTCCCACTGAATATTTACCCGCAGTTTCCCGCAGTGCTAGCTCCAAACCTGTAAAACATCGTTTAAAAAAGGAAAGAAATGTTATTACGGCAAAACAGTAATGACATAATATTCCATATCTGTTGTGTTTTTTTGTTGTTGTTTTGGTGTTTTTTTTTTTTTTAAATAATGGCGCGCCTTTCTTATCTTCTTTTCAGAAGTCAGAAATTAGCTTTTATATCGAATACTATTGAAGCTGTTACAGATTCACTTTACATCTGATATGTATTGTGATCCATAAGCGTTTGTGACTGGCATGCTCAAAAATAAATTAAGATTTTAAAATGTTTAAATCAGCTTGCCTGCAAATCCTCGTTCTATCCAAAATTTGGCCCACGTTCTATCACCTGATTTCTTTTCAACCCTGATATTCTGAAGAGGTTGTATTCCTGAGTTTATTATCTCTGCCAAAGCTCTAGCCTGTAATATTAACGTTGTATGTTCTTAGTGTTGTTAATGGCGATGTTTAATGATAGTGATCATGATGACGATACCAGTAATCGTGATGATAAATAAGGATGATGTTTGATATAATACAGACACAATGTTTTGTTACCTTCGCACGAAGAATCGGATCTTTTGGCAGAAGTGGAATACCTGGTCTTGTCTCTTCCAAATATTCTATGATAGGAAGCTGAAAATATTATACTAAATGTTTTAATATAATTATACCATTTGATTAATTCTTAATTCATACTGTTTTCATAATTTCTTCCCATGATCTCTCTCTCTCTCTCTCTCTCTCTCTCTCTCTCTCTCTCTCTCTCTCTCTCTCTCTCTCTCTCTTGCTGTCTGTTTGTATCTCTTTTGCTATCTTTCCCTTTGTATGTTTTGTGATTTATGTCTATTTATTTTTCACTGATGTCAGATAACTAATTTCTTTCATCAGCCTCAAAGAGAAGTTGATTTTTTAACAGAAATGTCAAAATGTAGTTTAACCTTTACATGTCTGTTTCCACTGCAGACTCTAGAATCTAAATAACTCTGAAGTGGTAACTAATTTAAAAACAATAAAAACTACATTTTAAAAATGTAGGGTTCAAAATCTAATTTGTTCTTGCATCTAAAATAAAAAGGTAATTCATCGACCAGATAGAAAATAATAGTTCATTAATGATGTATGTATACATTATTATATCTTCATATTATTTAAATTCTAATTAAACTTAAGTACAAATTATTGCTTTTAATATGTCACGTAAAATGTCCATACGAATAATACCTTCAGATAATACTTTCATCTGCGTCCCTTTATCATGCATAACTAATATTCAAAGAATCCTTGACATCTATATCCTTTAAACATTATATTAGAACAAAATTAATTCATACGTACAGACTGCGTCAGGGTGTTACCATCAATGATTAGGGTGGGTACCTCACCCATTGGATTCAGTTTCAAATATTCATCTCTCTGTAATATAAAACAAGCATGACATCAGTGGTTTATTTCAGTTTTATGTGTGTATATATATATTATATCTTTCAATCTTACATTTATTTATGATTGTTTTTACTTTTTCATGATTACATTATCATAATTAGTTGTTGTTGTTATGATGATGATGATGTTGGTGGTGCTGCTAGATTTGCTTCCATGTTGTCATCAAAACAAATAAACTTAAAATTAGCTATGCAGTGTGATGAATATTAAAATATAATAATATTTTTTAAATTATCATCTATATGGTCAAAAATTCTTCTGCGTGTGATCTTTCATCTAGCTACCTTTGACTGTAACATCCAGTAAAAATCTATCCTTACATAACATAGTTAGTGTGTGTGTGTGTGTGTGTGTGTGTGTGCGTGCGTGTGTGTGCGCGCGCGTGTGTGTGTGTGTGTGTGTGTTGTAAATCAAACAGTAAAAATTACAATTTAACTTACTTTCGGACCCCCTTCAAAGAACCACTCGCACGACTGGTATTTGTAGTCAATTCGTTTGATAGCCAGTGCTGAAATGAAATCTTTTTAAATTTCTAGTGTTCTGGTCACTGTAATAGATTTGGCATTTGGAATGTCATTTGAAACGCATGTGTGTGTGTGTGTGTGTGTGTGTGTGTGTGTGTGTGTGTGTGTGTGTTTGGATAGAGTTAGATAGCTATACCTGCATACATATATGTGTGTGTGTGTATACGTATGTACTGTCGTGTTTACCTATTCGAACCCTCCAACATGAAGAACTTCTAAAGAATGAATATAAAATGGGCTGAAAAAAAGAGTACAGCAATAAATCAGATTTTATATAATAATAACAACAATAATAATAATAATAATAATAATAATAACAACAACAACAACAACAGCAACAACTGGTGGTTTGTTGGGGGTTTTTGTAGGTTTTTTGTTTTTGTTTTTTGTTGTTGTTTCTTCGGGTTTTTTTAATTTTTATTTATTGGTTTTTTTTTTGTGTTTTTTTTTTATGGTTTTTTGTTATTGTTGTTGCTGTTGTTGTTGTTTCAAACTGTTACGATTTGACTTTAAATATTCATATATAAAAATATTTCCATTACGCATTTATTGTTGCTGTTGTGATTTCATAAAATTAGCCTGAACACACGAGTTATATCGTCCTTTTTATTTTTTAATTTATTTTATTTTTATCTGCCACGACTGCTCACGTCTATATGCATTAACAACAAATACTGGGTCAAGTTTATAACATCTCTGCCCCCTTATCAGTTCCGTACTATTATTTTCCGAATGAACAGCTGTTTCAAGGACTCACCATTACCGTTCAAAATAAATAATTAAATATAAAGATAGAGATTACATACCTTGTCGGCTGAATTATGATAATCCATCTTTTGGGGATTTATTTTCTTTAAGTGTTTTAAAACTGATTTTAAAACGAGGACAGTGAAGCGATTCACAGTGTAAACAGAGATAATTTAAAGTGAACATTTGCTGCGTTGACTCCAGGTATTCTGTGTCACCTATTCGTCGTAGTCGTTTGGGTTTCTTCGAAAGCAATAAACACACTTCGAAGGTTTTTGTGATTTTTGTTTCCCTGTCGTTGGTACCCAGTAATAGGAGCTAGACAAAAATATCGAGTAAGCCGAGAGAATGAAAATTAACATTAAACTGATTTCTTTTAACGATAATTATGTTACTTTGGTGTTTATTATATTTATTTATTTAAATACATGTATCTGTTCAAAAGTTTCTCTATATCCTGGTAGACTTAACACCTAATTCTGATGATGAAATTGTTATGGGGGTATAATGCTAGATATGGTTTTCAAAATTAGCGTCTGTTGATATTTTCATTTCTGTCCACTTTTTAAGTATCTGCCTGCCTACTGGACATTTTCTGTTCATTTTGAAGTATTTGTTGACATAATGTCAACAAATACTGTTATTATTAATTTCCACGAGTCTCCCTTATAGATATGTGTTTGTGTATTCAACACTTCTTTTTACCATCTTAGAAACGGTTTTAACATTAACATTAGAAAGGTTTAACATAGACGCGATCTTCACGTACCGAACCCGTATCTAACTCGTATCGTCTTATCTCGCGAGATTTCCTGGATGCGGCGGGACAAACCTATACATACGTGTTTGCGTATAACAAAGTCCTTGCACGTGTGCTTTTACGCATTGTTATAGCAACTTTTTAAAACATTATAAAGGGTGAGTCATGTTTTTATTATTTTCTTTAACTATCCTTGCATAGATTACTGCAGCTTAAGTTGCATTTTCTTGCATGGATTTCACTGAAATGATCGCCAAAGACAGACCCCCTTCTCTCAAAAAAAAGCCGTGGTTGAACTTACGTACCGTTGTACCGTTGGGTGAACGAGATTACGATTTCGGGTGCTGAATTCAAACTAATATATGCTTGAAAAGTAGTAAATTAACGTTGTTGACCATTATAGTGCCTTAAGATCTCGTTTTGCTTTTTGCTGAGAAATAGACAAAATGTTTATTTGTTCGCAAACGAAAATACTGGCCATGCCAAAATTACTTGTGTACTCGACTACTGGAAGTGCAGCAAATAACAAATAAAATTAAATATCATCAGAAGATGCAGTAACAGTGACTCCAATATATGTTTGATAGCGTTGACATGAAGAAAAAAAAAAAACGAATTTTTAAATGAATAAAATTTGCCTGTATTTTTCTTTGAAAATCTATGGAGAACCTCTGATTGATTTCTGTCATTTGGCAACATAAACATTGAATATCTCGTATAGTTTCAAACTAAATATACATATATTGTATATCAAAATTAAACATTTTATGAGTGCTAAATCTATACAGTATTTTTATATATTCATCTGTATACTGTTGGTGTCACACAGATGGCATCTGCTGAGGTGGACACTGGGAAGAAGAAGAAACTTTATTTCTTTCCCCACATGGACATCATTGTCCTGAAGCAAGTGATAGCCCGGAATCCCTTCAAGAATGGAAATGCAGTCTTTGGTGCTATTGCTGAAGACTTGAAGAGGTAAGTTTGAATCAAACAATGGCACAATTAAGTTTCTATCAGTTGTATAAAACTTAAAACAGTGCCTAAACAAATCAGGGGTAAGAGGGTGAGATTTGAAGATTGTGAAGTGTCATCATTTCCACAGCATAACTTTTCTCATTAAAAAATTTCTTTTATCTTTCTGTTTGTGCAAAAATAGTGCTTTTGGGGTTTATGTCTTATTTGAGATTTTATAAAGTTTTCAGTTTGTCACAGATGTTAATTGTGTTATGTTTGTAGACTTTTGTCATGTGGTGTATCTATTAGTGATGGCCCAAGCTGGCCAAAAAGATTCTACAGGCCTTTAAACACTACCTACACTTTAATTTTTAATGGATTAGAAAAACCATACAGTAATTTACAGTTGCCAACAAGTAATATGGGTTTTATTTAAATAAAACGAACTGGTGTTAATTTCTCTTCCAACAAGATATACTTCCAATATGATGGTATGGTCAGATTCCAGTTGCATTAGCAATAGCTCGTTCATGTATATTAACACAGCATGTGGGTAAGTTCCTACTTTTACAGTGGTAGAAAGCCAAATAAATTTTATGCTCTTCTTTTCAGTACAAACTTCTACTTCAACAGTGTAGAGAAAAGAACCATCCAGGACAGGGTAGAGAGACTGATAAAGATTTCCCGTCAACAACAAGTGGCTAGCCTTAGAAGGTAAAGTATGAATATGGCATGATAATAAAGGTTCATCAGTTCTTAGTTTGGGATATTATGGTTGAACCTATTACTACCAATACAATGTGTATTTATTAGTTACATTTAGATTGCTGTGTTACAGCTGTCAGGTTTTAAATTGGGTTGATGTCGGTGTAGTGCTATGTTTGCAGTGTGAAGAAGAAAAAAAACCATTTTTAAGTCAATTGTTTACATTCCCATTCAGGTCAGGGACAGAAGAACAGTATGAGGAGAGGGAGAAATTGATGCAGGAAGTTAGTGACCTTGAAAGGGAATGGTCAAATGCACCAAAACAGCTCACTGGCAGGAAGAGGAGCATATGCAGCTCTGCTTCTAAAATGAGAAAAAAGTCTGCAAAGCTGCATTACGAGCCAGGGCAACAAATAAAGGAGCAGATCACTCCAGTACAGCCCAGGGTCCTCTTTGACCAAATCAGAATCCCTGTGAAAGAGGAGCCTGACACAGAAAACCACCCACTGCCAGCTGCTGACAACACACCTGAAGACACAGATGATGGCTGCTTGTTGCAGGAGCCACCAACACCTGTGGCATTGGCAGAAACTAGTGCAAGTGAGTGAGAGTGTGTGTGTGTGTGTGTGTTGGGGGTGGTGATGTAATATCCATTGCTTGAGATGAAACTACCTGTTTATAAACTGTGAAAGATGACAGTTGACACAGATGTAGAAATGATCACAAGTTATTAGACACAACAAAACCAAATCTCATTCAGTTGTCATCTCAACATGAAATCTTCTTTGTAATAACAGTATCTTTTCTGTTTCTTAGTGCTTTGTTCAGATGACTAAATGCATGAAGAAAGACTTGTATTTAATGCACACCTTGATATCTATTTCAGTTCAGCTTTTCTTACAGGAACAAATTCTAGATTAATTTACACACATTTGAATATTAAATCTATACTTCATTTGAATATGTTTGATAACAATGGAAAATTTACTTTGTTTCGTTTCTAATTTCCAGTTAAGCTGTTGTCCCACCTAGAAGCAAAAGTTAACATGGAGGCAGCTTGGAGAGAAAATGAATTTAAATTGAGACAGGAGGAGCTGGAAATTAGAAAAGCAGAGGTGAAAAATGAAAGAATGAGAATTGAGCTGCTGCAGGCTGAGCAACAAAATAGATTTAGGATAGAAGAAAAGAGGAGGAATGAAGAGAGAGAAGAAAGAACACAAATATTTGACAGATTAGGGAAAATGACAGATGCTCTGCTTAGTTTAATGCAAAAATATGATTTGAAATAATATAAATAAAGTATTTTTGTTTTATTTTATTATTTTTTTTTGCCACAGAATATACAGTATAATGTATAGTATGACTTATATATGGTTATGTCCAAATATTCCATATTGTTTTCAAATTTAATTGTTCTGTTACTTGTCTTACAAATATATTTATTTGTATAATAATATATGTTCAGAACATTTCGGTATCCAGTTAAAATTAGTTGCTGTTGTTTGTATTTTGATTTATATAGCAATTAGCAGTATTAAATTGATTATATAATCTTTTTTGTGCATTTATTTCAAATCTCACTTCTGTTCTAAAAAAATATCCAGGTTGTAACAGTGTTCCAGAATGTCTGAACATGTTTACATAATCAAAAACAATGTGTATTAAATCTTCATAAACACATGTCAGAATTGACATTTATCTGATACTTTTATACAATATAATACCAAATGCTTATTTGTTATTAAGATAACTAATAAGATCTTGTGCTGAAATAATCTAAGCCCAGTGTCTGTAGTTAGTTTGAACAGAAGAAGATGTATACTTTTCCACCATTTGCCACATAATTCTATACCAAAAATATGCTGCCACTGCAATTTTATTTTTGCATTTATGTTTTGAAGTAGTTTCTATTGTACAATCTTGATAGAATTTTTTTTAAAAACATTTGTTTTAAGCAGTTCTTGCAGACAGTTAGGAATTCCTAATATTTGTAACGTTACTTGGTCTGTATGTAAAGAGAACTTACGACATTTTTTAACTGCAGACATCAAACCATTGTAAACTGTAAATGGTGGTCTAAAGTTATTTTTTTTTTACAAAATTCAACATAAGTAAGTCACTTAACGTTTTTCTGTTGTTTGACCATGTATGTAATACATTTTTCCAAAAGGGATTTATGTATATCAGCTCTAGATTGTAAACAGTTACTCAAAAGAGAGGCCATGTATTGATTCAAGTACATACTTTTGATCCATGTTATTTGCTTATGCATTATTAAATCACTTAACATTTATTCCTCTTAAAACACCATTTTGATAACCCTGAAATAATGTTTTCTAGCTATTTCATTGTGCATTTTGTTCAAAATGAACTGAACTTTTTTAAAAGAAAGAATGTGTAGGATTTGGCAGTGAAGAAAAAAACAAACAAATTTCAGTGTTAGATCCAAAGAACTTCATAAATTCAGCACTGTATCTATCTGTTCCTGGTGACATTAAATTATTCACTATTGTTAAAATATTAGTAACTTCTTTCTAAGAAAATTCTCCCTCTACCGATTTTGTCATAATATAATTTAGTCTGGCTACTCTACAGTTACTAAGTATTCTCTCTAGATCTTTGTTAGTAAAATCAGTATTTTGATTAGCATATGTTTTATAAAAAGCTATTACTTAGTTTTGATTTTGTAATAGTGTATTTTCTTTGTCTATTAACACACATAATGCTCAAGACCAAATAAAAACATATTTCAGATTTTCTTTCCTGTGAACTTCTTGTTCAGTTTTTAGATTACAAAGATTTTTTGGATTTTTAAATTTCAAGATTTTTTTTCTTTTCTCTGCTTTTTATTATTTTTTTTTTCTTAGATGCAAAGACAATGTTTTGCCTTTTATTTCCATCATTGAAATTTCTAATAATAATTGATCACTGATATTAATGAGAGTGAATTGCTGTTTCTTTAGTATTTCTGTTGCTAATAAATTACCATCAGTATTGCTTACTTGATTGTTTACAATGAAGTAAGTTTTTTTTATGGTTAAAAAAATAAATAAATAAAAATAAAAAATAGTCAACTTCCTGGAATTACTTTTAAGTGACTTGTATATAACAATTACCTATCCCCAACTGAGACCTGGTCATAATTTCTTAAACATTTGTTAAATGTGTATCTTGTAGAAAATATATATTAAAGTGTTGGTGGGTTCAATCCAAATAAGAATGATGTCTGTGACCCACACAGACAGATGCGAGTTTGTGATGAGATGGGCCAGAAAGTAATATTTCAGTATACTGCAGGAACAGTTCTAACTTTTTCTTAAAATCCACAAATGCAAATAGCTGCATTACTTTGCCAAACCCCCATTCTACACACTGCCAAACAGCAGACGTGTCTTTGTTGAAAGCCCTTTGCTCCAGACTGAGATTATCTGATACAAAGGGTCACAACAGATGATCCCTCGGGGGGGGGTTTGGCGGGTCTCATCTGGCTTCTAGTACTGGAAGAAGAGCACTGTCAACAAGTATAAGGTATTCAATATTCGCTGCCAAATGAGCAATATCAATCAGGTTCTCCTTAGATTTTGAAAGAAAAATACAGGCAAATTTTATTCATGAAAAAATTCGTAATCTTTTCCATATCAAAGATAGCATGGGATCATTTTCTCATCATATATAATTTTACAGAAGAATTGTTTTTGAAAGAAATTTTGTTACATATCAATTATTTATTTGCTTCACGTGCAACAGTATAGTATGGAATGGCCAGTATTTTCGTTTGCGAACAAATAAATGTTTTGTCTATTTCTCAGCAAAAAGCAAAACAACATCTTACGGCAATATACGGATCAACAATGTTAATTTACTACTTTTCAAGCATATATTAGTTTGAATTCAGCACCCGAAATCGTAATCTCGTTCACCCAACGGTACAACGGTACGTAAGTTCAACCACGGCTTCTTTGAGATAAGGGGTTCTGTCTTTGGCGATCATTATGTGAAAACCATGCAAGAAAATACAACTTAAGCTGCACTAATCTGTGCAAAGATAAAGAAATTCATAAAAACAAAATTCACCCTTTATAATGTTTCAAAAAATTGCTATAACTATACAGAAATGCACACGCGTAAATGTTTCGCTATACGTAAACGCAAACGCCTATGCTAAATCTCTGCAATCCTCACCTTTCTTTCTCTAATATTAAACCCATCTTTTAATACGCACATTCGCAGATTCTTACCTTTTAACTGAATTTTCTTAATTATTTTTCTAATACTGGAGTGAACCTATTTTTCCTACATATGTTTGATGCCGATGTAATTTTGTATTTGCGTCAAAATCATTCCGAAAGGATTATAAGATTTTCGTGCATTGAGTAAATCAGAATTTTCACACTTTCTTTATAGTTTTATTTATTACCCATTGGGTTATTCCATTTTCAACAATGATCTTTACTGTAATAATAATTCAAATATAAGTGAATTATTTCAGTACAAAAATAATACCATTCGTTCGTTATGGATTCCATGATTCCGGAATTACGATTAAAGAGTATTACTAATAGGAAAATAGTCATGATGGTGAATTTCGTTCTGTGACCAGAAATGAAAAGAAGTTTTAAAAAAAAATAATAATAACAGAAAACGTTAATAAGAGATGGATACAAAAATACACACGCACACGTACACACAAGTACAAATTTACACTCATAAATATGTATGTACAAACGGACCTACCTACATACATACGTTGATACGTATAAACGTACATACGTATATACACAGTGTAATTTAACGGTTTATTCAATATCCATAGGTTTGAAATGTACATCATTTTACTTACGAACAGTATATTTATTATATCGAAATCTTTCCCAGATGAAAATGAGATTGTAAACCTAATAATGACATCATTCTAAATAACGACATCACATCTATCCCGATACATAACGCGTTTGTAGGCGCACACAAAACACACACACACACATATATATATATATATATATGATATTCGCACGCACACACAAAACGGAAACAATATCTAATGTTTAGTCTCTTGAGACCATTATTGCTAAAGAGCATGTTCTGACGGTAATGATGTATATCAGTTATAGCCGATTCGTCGCATTACCGTTAGATCTTAAGACTGTCTTATTACAGTATGTTTATAAATTATTTCAAATCTTCCACTATCAGGAATATTTCAAATTCTTTTTGAAAAAGTTTAAAATTTTTTGCCACGAATCTTTTTTGGCCTTTGCTTGTGGTTCATTAAATCCGCCCATGAAAACTGCAAAATCTGGAAATGGAAACACAAATAATTAACTTCTCGTACGTCCGTTACAGTATAATATTAAATATAGACGCTATGACTGTTAATGTATAAAATTCGAGTGCTTTTTAAAATGTTTTGTTTCATCTGTTTTCCTTATTTGAATAATATACATGTACAGTTGATGACCTCTTTACCATTTATCTTGCTTGTTCTTTTTTGTTGTTGTTGTTGTTGTTGTTGTTGCTGCTGCTGGTTTGGTTTGAGTTCCGATGTTTGGATGATATTGAGTTTTATATTTTTTGAGGTATTTTATTTTTGCAAGTACTGGAAGTATTTGTAGTTGTTTATCTCCCTGTCTCCCTATCTATCTATCTATCTATCTATCTATATTTATATTTATAAACACAAGTACACGAATATAAATGACAATTATAATCTTAATTATGGATGTATCTTAATAAGTCGTTCAGAAATCAACAATATTTCCTCAAATCACGTACGTGTACAAACTGTCTCAAACTTACTCAAAATCTTGTGAAACGCCATACGACACATTGGCGTGTTCGGCACGTCTATCACATGTCCAGTACGGGAATACGTGACAAGCTCAAAGTTAGATTTCTTTTCTTTTGGTATTAACTCGTACCAGTATCTGGCGTAGCTCGGACTGAGAAACTGATCATCAGCGCCATTGATGTATAGACATTTAGCGTCACCTGCCCAAGCCTGTTAAAACAAAGTTAATTTAGTTCAGTTGAGCATATTTTTCTGATAACCTGATAACAAAAAATGGTTATTGTATATAACGGTGGTTGTGGTGTTGGTAACAACAGCAGCAGCAGCAGCAGCAATAGTAATAGCAGAATAGTAGAAGTAGTAGTAGTAATAGTAATAGTAGCAACAGCCCAAATAATGGTACAAGTAGTAGTAATAGTAGTAGTAGAATGGAAAAAGCAGTAATAGTAATTATAGAAGTAGAAATAACAGAAATACCTTTACTGTTATTTGTAATTATGTTAATATTATCTTTATTGATTATTTTATTTTATTTTATTTTATTTTATTTCCTTATTTATTTATTTATTTATTTATTTATTAACATATCGAATTATTTACTTTTATAGTTATTATTTAATATCTTGATTACCTTTATGAGATGATGTCGCCACTCTGGTACATAGTCTTTCACAATAAAACAACGAGTCATTATCTCCCTTATTTTGGAATAGTCTATTCTGAAACAAACAAAACACAATTTAAATAAAACAAAATAATTATTTCCTTTATAGTCACTCATAAGATATACTTTTTCTCCTATTTATTTAATATGGCAGATAAAAATGTTACTTATCACCAAATAAATATAATTTTCCAATATTTACTCTGGAAAAAAAAATGTTCCTTTTCCTCCATTTTTATCTCAAAGGTAAAATGTAACATGTCCCAAAATTTACTTTAAACAGTAAACGTAACTTTCCCAGTATTTTACTACTTTTATCCATGCTTACGAAATGCCTTGATGAAAAGGAGAATCACGCCAGTTAAGATCTTCCAGCATACAGAAAGGGGCGCCTGATACGTTCACCACAGCTTTAACCTGAATTTTAAACAAACACTTTGTGTGATGCATTATATGATGTCAGTGTTCAGTGTAGTGTAGTTATTCATTAATATCATTATTAAGCATAATGTCATGATGTCCTTATTCAGTCGTTACGATTCATTATTTAGTCATTATAATAAAATTTAGTATGAAACCATTGTAGTATTATTTAGACTGATGTCATTTATCAATCATTATGATGTTATTATTTAGTCATTATAACATTATTATGATGTCACCGTTCAATCATTATGATGTCATTATTTAACCTGCAAACTCGTTATGTCTTGGGATAGATTTGTTGTCATTATTTAATATGATGTCATTATTCATTACTCGTTCTGATCTGGAAAAGATTTCCGAATGGCAACTACTATTCTAATTACAATTATATCTACAAATCAAACATATGCATACTGAATAAGCCGTGCAATGACACGATGTATGTCACTATTTATATTCTTATTATCAATGACTGAACATTGAAATACACATCCTCAAAACACGCGCATATGACGAATGCATATGAACATAAATATATACACATACGCACGTACGCACAATACATACCTACACACGTACACACCTACACACCTAAATTCCTGCATATATACACACACCTTCATACATACATACATACATACATACATAAACACATACACATACACATACATACACACACATACATGTATATACACACACACAAACACAGTATTATATACACACATATATAGACACAGAGACAGACAGACATCGAAGGAAAGAAAAATAAAGATTACTGTAACTAAAACCTTACCTTCGGATTGTGTTGAGCCAGGAGTAAGCCATACTGTCCACCTTTCGAAAATCCCAGAACTCCTATCTGGTCTGTTACTACCATTGGATGAGCGCTTAACCAATCAGCAGCATCCTGAGTAAAACAGGAAGTTTAGTTAGTGGTAATATGAAATTTAAATTTAAATTATCTTTTCATTTCTTCTTCAGTTTTGTACGCAATAATACACACAGTATTAAAGTCTTTATTATTAATTTTTTTTTTTTTTTTTACATATCAGTATACTAACCAAATAAGTGAAATAAGTATTTCAGAAAAATAATTATTTATTTCACAATCTAGCAGCCAAAGAAACTGAGCTACGCTGAAATATTTATAAATTGCCAATAACTTCTTCTCTTTTTTTTTTTTTTTTTTTCTTTATATATATATATATATATATATATATATATATATATATATATATATATCTTGAAGATTACTTGCGCAAAACTAACGAGATTTCCTAATCTTTATAAAAAAAATAATTAAAAAAATTAAAAACAACTTTAAACGTACAGTATTATCAATTTTTACTATATGCCTGTTTTCTTTGTTGGTTTGTAATTGTTATTTTGTTTATTTTGTTACCTCTCTATTTATCTATCTATCTATCTGTCTATATATTCTAACCATAAAATAAGCGAAATCTGGTTTCATAGAAGATGTTCTTTCCTCCTGGTGACCCCAGTAAGCCAAAGATAAAGTTGCGTATCCTTTGGACGCCAGAAGTGCAGATCTAGTTTCCGTGAAATGTCCAGAACAATCCGACAAGTCCAGAATTCCATGGAACGGACCTGGACCTGTAAATAGTATTCAGTACAGAGTGATAAAAACTGAAAGAGAGAATATTTTCAAGCAGTTACTTTTGATATTTCTTTTGGGGTTGTTTCGTTCTTGACTGGATTTCTTTTTATTATTTTATCATTTATTTTGTTATTTTTGTTGTTGGTTTGTTTTGTTTGTTTTGTTTTGTTGTTTTGTTTTATTTGTTTGCTTGTTTTTCGTTGTTGTTGTTTTTATAATTCCATTATCTTTTTATTTATTTAATTTTATTTTATTTTATTGTATTGTATTGTATTGTATTTTTTTTTTCATTAATTATATTCTATTCTATTCTATTTTTATTTTAATATTTTTGTTTTTGTAAATTTATTTTTTATTGTATTTGTTTGTTGTTTTTTGTGTATATATATATATTTAATTTGTTTTGTCGTTGTTTTAGTTATTTTTCTTTTTATGTTTATTCAAGTTATTGTTATTATTATTATTATTATTATTATTATTATTATTATTATTGTTATTATTATTATTATTATTATTATTAGATCAAAGTAAGAAGTATCAGATCATACCTGCAGGAAGAAATAATGATCCTTTGATCTTATCAAAGACTAGTGAAGTACGCTTGACGTCACTGGTCATCCAGCGACGGTTGACGTTGGCGGAGGCCACGTGGGTCAGTATTTCGTCGTCCAGCTGCAGTCGTCTTAAACTGTGATGCCCGATGATAACAGAAACACGAAAGCTGGATGGTTTTGTGATGTCATTGGTAAACGTGTTGTCTGGAAGGTACGGACTTGCTCTCATAGCCCAGAACAGACCCATCGGCGCAACACCTGTTTTAAATACGCAGAGTAAATTTATTTTTTACTTTGTTTTTTTTCTGTTTTTTGTTTTTGGTTTTTTTTTTTTTTTTTTTATTATTATTATTATTATTATTATTAGTATTGGGGTTTTTTATTAATATTTTTTCTTTTTTTTTTTTTTTTTTTTTTTTTTTTTTTTTTTTAAGGAGGAGAGTTCCCGTTTTCTTCTTTTTATCTGTAAATTATTGTTTGTTGTTTTAATACTACCACTACAGCTACTGCTGATGCTACTGCTGATACTACTGCTGATACTACTGCTGCTGGTACTAGTACTGTTTACGTGTTGTTCCATGTCTTGTTACTTCCTTTCTTTTCTTATTCTATTACTTTTTCTCTCTCTCTCCAAAGACAGATCCAAAACGTTTTGGCATTCATCAGCTTTTTTTAATTTTATTTAATTTTATTATTTTAGTTTTTTATTAATAAACATTATTCAGTACAGAGTGATAATAACTGAAAGACAGTATCTTTACTCTTAATGTGTTTCGTTTAACAACTTAATATATCTAAATTAAGAAACAAAAACGCATTAATTCAACAATCCAGACGCTATAGAAGTTTTGCTAAAATTGGATTAAATTATCACCTTTGTATGACCCGCCGACAGATGGCTGAATGGAGACGTCTATGGAGCCGTTGTCGTCGCAGATGTAGTGTCCACATGCTGAAAACTGTGATTGTTTTTCGTTTAAATAAGCATACACCGTCACTTTTTCCTGTGGGCGGAAGCCTGATGACGTTATTTTCACCTTTTCGTCGATGAGGACGTCTGACGGTGTGATCGAAACATGGTGGTTGTGTCTGCTCGGTGATAACGTTGGTAGGAAGCGGTGACGAACGTGAGTATGGAAATAACATCCACAGTGTCTGAGAACTGTTGAAAATAATTATCAGTAAGCGTTTCATTATTAAACACAAAAAGAAGTTTCAGTTGTAAGACAAAAATACAGTGACGGACAATAACTCTGATTAAAAACACTGAAACGCAAAATACGAATAATTATAAATTCTTAATTATTAAGAAAATAGTTTATAAACAATGATTTGGAATAAATAAACGAAATTATTTTAAGAAACATTTTTTTGCTGCTTATAGTTATCTGGTGTCTTTTTATATCGATTTCGTACTATGACGATATAATGAGATACAAAGATCAGTTATCGTGATGTTTCATGCTATGGGTGATTAGCACAGCGTGCGGTATTTTAGCAGAGGGAACATGCACGTTTACGTATGTACGAACATTTTTTTTTATCAACGCTTTTAATAAACCAGCTCTGAACCGTTTTTGAAGTAGACATTGTACAACGACGACTGAGCTCTGCCCCCCACCCCCACTTGAAATGTATTTTATTATTTAATCTAAAGAAACTATGAATTAAGTAGCTGTAACTGAAAAGGTGAATCAAAACCTACAAAACAAAAATCCACAGGAATCCCAACGTTTTTGAAGTTTTACATTTTTATTTTGTGCTCGTTGTAAACGGTTAAATTTGGTTGAATTAAGAAACACAATAATCAAAGTGTGAACATTATTTTTTTTTAATCTGCAAGTAACAAATGAGTCACCAGTACTGTACACGTAAACCTTTGAACAGTTGAACTGCTTATTTTTTAACTGAAAAATGTATAGGTTTTAGACCAATGAAAATATCTGCAATAACTAAGTACAGAATATAATTTATCCAACGAAAATTAAAAGAGAAAAACAAGAGGAAAATTGTTTTAAATATGGACTACGAAATACTGGTTACTGTAAAACGATTTGAAATATTAAAATAAAATATTAAAACACATTCTTTCTCTCTCTCTCTTTCTTTCTTTCTCTCTCTCTAAAGCTGCTCTCTCGCTATACCATATACACACACACACAGAGACTTAGTATTATGTACGTATATATACAAACCCATTTTAAGTTGTAGCTCTCTGTCTGCCTCTTTATCTCTCTCTAGTCTTTTTTTTTCTTCACATAAAAATTATATTGTCTGTGCACATTTTTTCACTTTTTCAAACACGAATATACTTAATACATTACACAGTTCGGTGGTTAAAAATGGAGATCACACAAAAACCGTCGTCGTTGTATAGCGGGTCTTCGCAGCAATCTAGACACCCTTCAGTGCGGGTGACAGTTTAGCAAGAAAGTATATAGGCTCAAGTACAAACGTACTACACTACCTTTTCTTACAGTTTTGCTTTTTTATATCTTAAATATTTGATATCGCTTTACAGAGTTTAAAATGGAAATAAATAAATTAGTTTGTTTCGTGATTTATGTTTTATTAGTCAGTTAGGAGACAACACGTTATTATTTCTAAATTGATTTTGCACGGAATCGCACATACATTTTAACTGTTGAATATATGTGTAGCGTGTATGTTAGTTTGTTTTTTTGCATTAAGCCGATTGACTGGGAAAAGTCTTAACTACTCAGTGATGTCTCGCTTCTTTCCGCTTCAAGCTCGATTAACACCGATTATAGGCTTAATCAGTGTCATTGATACGTGCTTGAGAAAGTAACAACTAAAGATACATGGCTGTTAATTAGTAACTGTATCCTGTGAACTCTCTCATAATTACTGCCATTGCAAAGCTGTATGATTGATACGTATTATTGATTAATATAATTTAAAAAAATAAAATAAAATAAATAAATAAATAAATAAAATAAAATGAAAAATGTAAAGGTGTAGTTTTACACCGATTCTAATTTTGTTTTGTATTACTATGACTACATTACAAAGCTCAAGTTTCATCGTGAAATCGCAGCTGACTACATGTTGTTCATTTGACATACACATGCACAAGCGCGTATGTACACGAGAGAGAGAGAGAGAGAGAGAGAGAGAGAGAGAGAGAGAGAGAGAGAGAGAGAGAGAGAGAGAGAGAGTATCAATGTGAGGAAAAGTATGGATTATCTAGTAAAGACTTACGTTTGTATTTTTCTCTCATTTCCGTTCATCTCTGTGCTTCCGACATATCCCAATATTAATTTTGTGAAAATGTGGTTAATAGAAGAAGTATTCCTTGAAAATCACTATTATCTAAACGTGGTATTTGTGTGTTATAGCACAATACAGAATATGGACTAAATCATATATAGTTTTAAAATTAATCAGTGTTCATAAATAGAATGCGTTTACTGATTAATCGTTTTCTGCAGTAACTACACAACGACTATGTAACTATGCTGCAGCGTTCTGTTAACGCTGTTCCATCGCTGACAGTATTTTGGGCTACATTCATATTGCCCTGACCCATTTATGACATCAAGTATGAAAGTTGAATGTACTGGTGAGTTCATCCAGCCATAAACGTAATTCTAACCACTTAGATCATAAGTAGTATCTAAATTTATGCTACACGATTTATTTGGGTTTGCTGATGCGTGTGTTCTTCACATTCTTCTTAACGCCGAACAGAAAGGTCTTTCATTGTAGTAAAATATATGTTTTATCATCATGATTGCGATTGGGTCTAGTTGAACGTGTCAGGAATATGTCATTAATAAGCTTCAGTGGAAACACTGCGAAAAATTAACATGTTTAAATGATATCGAAATATCCTTGTGGCTATGAGACATTTTAGATTTAGTCAGTTTACAAGATTGATTGCTGGGGATATCAGAATGATTTGATGTTTCTAAACATTTATAGTTCTGAAAAAAATATTCTGTTTTTCACCTTGAAAGTGCTGTATTAAAAAGAAGGCAATAGAAAAATACATACCTTCAAATTTCGATCTGTACATCCGATGCTGTTTATTATTTGTTGCCCAGTTAATTGTCTAGCCCAAATAAATTCAGTGCTTTATCACCATCAGTAACCAATTACTTCTGCATAGGAAGTTACTGTCACTATATTAAGTCGTGGTAGTAGAAGCAGCAGCAGAATTAGTAAGAGTTTTGTTTACTGTTATGATAAACGAAATACTATATCATCCACAAGTTTGATTATGAACACGTTAGTATGATCATACGTCATACGTCTATGACATCATACTTTCTAATGACACTGCATGTAAAAGGTACAGTAAACAACAAAAATACTTTGGAAACTTGTTTACGGCAAAGCCGAAAGGATCTATATGTAATCCAAATGACTGAAGACAACTTAAAGCTTTAACGTTTTTAATTACATTTTCGAATAACATGTAGTCTGATTAATTATTCACATTAATTTACGAATTAAACTCCGCATCAGATATTACTGTCTTAATGTAGAAAATAACATTAACACTTCGACAATTCATTTTACACAAAATTAAACAATACACTATATTCTGTAGATATAATATACAGGAAATACATGTATTAATATTTTAGAGATCTGTATTCGGAAACATATATTATATTTTGATCTTTTCTTTCTTTCTTTCTTTCCTTTTCTTCTTCTTCTTCTTCTTCTTCTTCTTCTTCTTCTTATTATTATTATTATTATTATTATTATTATTATTTAATGGCCAACGTATATTCTAAATGAAAGGATTAATGAAAATGCCTTTTATATAAGATATTTATTTAACATTTTTGTTTCATGTTCTTTGGTCATTATTCCATTAAAGTAAAAGATAATTAATTAATTAATTAATTAATTAATAATAATAAATTATTAATAATATAATATTTCATTCAACAAAAATAAATTAGGTATCTTTTTATATTCCTTAAGGGATGGAGAACAAAATTAATAACAGATTCTTTTTAGTATTTATGACACTTAGAACGAATGCTTCTATACTAAATAAATCTTTAGTTATGAAAATAATACTTGTTCCAATGACATTTTAAAACTATTTCTTTGAAAACTTATTTTAACGTATCACATAAGTATCTCTCTCTCTCTCTCTCTGTGTGTGTGTGTGTGTGTGTGTGTGTGTGTGTGTGTGTGTGTGTGTGTGTGTGTGATATATCCCTTAATCTTTCTATGTCTAAAATTTTGGCAGTTTCTCAAATCGGTTTCGAGGTACAATTGTTCTGTTTCTGTTTTTAACTTGAGATCTCACATTCGAGTTTCTCAGAGCGTTTCCACTGAGACAGAACTGTCCATTGGTTGAGCCATCAAAAGAATCATTAGTGTTATCTGTCAGTTTATTTACTCTGTGCAACAAGTCTTTCACGATGGAGGTTTGTTCTTCGGCTTTGATATTCTGGTATTCCAACTGCAGCTGCGTCTCCTCGTCCTTCTTTCTCAGATCATGCAACGCTCGTTCTTGTTCCTTCATCTTCTTATCCTGGAAGTCAAGTTTTCGAACCTGTGAAAAAAGCTGGTGCTCTTGCTCGTTCAGTCGGATGTCCTGAACCATGACACAACCGTTGAAATCGTCGATCTTTTTGTGAAGCGTGTGTATTTCATCGCGTGAACGATCGTTCTCGTGTTCCAGGGATATTATTCTTTTTTCCAAAATCTCTATCTTCTTTTGCGCTTTCATTAACTTCTGCGATTTATTTTCAATTTCAATCGAAAGATCCTCGATTTTTTTTTCCTTTTGGTTGTTTGCCATTATCAGCTCGGTTATTTGTTGCATGCAGTCGGATTTCACATCTTCTAGTTCATCTTTGATCATAGTTAACTCACTTTCTGGTATATCTGCATTAACATCGATCTTTCCCTCAATTCGTGTCACTCTGCGGCTTAGAATTCCCCAAGCATTTTCTATTTTATCGAGTCGATCTTCTGAATAAGAAACACTTTTAGGATTTTTGGAAGAATTTTCTCGAAAGACTTCATCTTCTACTTCGTTCAACTGATTAGCCACATGCTGGTAGCCAGCAATTTCCAGCGAAATAATTAGTTCTGAAAATGCACAGTGTCCTCGAAGTAGAAGAATATCAATCATACGTCGAACTCTCTCCAGTCTTGTCCTGCCTGCATGAATGTCGTCCTTGTCGTTTCCATCAATTACTTGGGCAGAATAGAGACTTCCGGTTAAATCAGTTGCTTCCACTTCATCTTCAATGAAGATGATGTGGCGTTGAATTTTCAATTCGTCGTCGGACCTCATCCGCCCTCGTGTTGAAATATGTCTTGCAGCCATTTGTATTTTTTACATAACTGATCTTAAACGAAATATAATTACATATTTAATTACAATTTATTGTTGATTCATAAGGAAAATTCAATATGAGTTTCACATTCACAAAGAGATAGAAACGAAATATATTAGCACCGATTTATTATGCACGGTATTTCTTTATCTGTCTAATAAATATGCATAAAACAAATAAATGTGCATAAATAAATAAAAAGCAACAGTACAATATCAAATTTGAAAAACACAGACTGACTACCGCGTTCAGATGCACTCTTTCCTTTTGGTTTTGGACAATTTATTTTACTTAGTAATTTTGATTTCTGTTAACTACAACTACAATCCAGAGTAAAAGAAGCCAAAAATTACCTTAACGGGTCGTATGGAATCTTCTGATATACTAAAAAAACTGTATTCCGAGCTTACCTAACGGTCGATTTACAATAATTTATCCATTATCAACGAAATACAATTTACTTAATCAGTGGTCGCCGTGTTGCAGTCTGGTTGCTTACTAGACTTCTTGGCAGGATCTTGATTTCGTTACCAACGATGATGTAACCATCGATTTGCACAACTGCAAAACAATGGTACAAATCATTTTACGTTTGCTTGAGTAGCTCTGTTTCAAGTAGCAGCTTAATAATATTCACGTCTTCAAAAGACTCTTATTCAAGTACGATAGAATTTGTGGTTAATAACGTCTCAAGGATACAATAGTATAATAAATATACGTGGTATTACATATACGCTAATTTTATCACAAGGTTTTCTATTGTTCACTGAATACAGGTTATGGTCCAAAAACTGTTGTGAGCATTTAAGAGAAAAAAAATCAAGTTTATGCTAGTGATTCTCAATCATTAACCGGAAAAAATATGTTAAGTTTAGCAGTAGTAGTAGTAGTAAATGCAACTCACAACTGACAGAAAAGCATGCAGTGATTGTTTTATAAAACGTGTCATGAATTAAGTCACAAAGCTTGCTTTGATACTAAGAAGTAATATTTTCATTAACGCAAAAAATATCCATTTTGAGATTTTCTATTTTATTATTTTGCACTTTAACGTTTACCTAATTCTGAAATATTATGCGATAATATGCATGTCTTACTTTATATACCCATATTATATTGGAAATCCAGCATCAAATCTGAAAAAAAACATGTTTATTATATAGTTTATTTTATTTCCGTGAGTCTTTCTAGTTATTTTTAGCTAGGAAAATTGATTGATGTTTGGTTACAGCTATTAAAATGTTTCTCAATTTTTATGCTCATTTTCCGCATTTGGAGTGGTTGATTATTTAACGAATAAATATAGCTCTTCTCCAAAACTGAATAAGACAAATGAATTTTTAATTTAAAAACAAATTTTTTTTTTTTTGTCATCGTTTTGTACATCTTTTTACTCATCATTATAGCTAAATAAATTCGTCCAGTGTGTTCAGTATCCATTACTTTCCTGTACACCATCACAAATGATCATTAATCTGTTAGAATGGGAAATGGTCCTCTATACTCTTTGTTAGAATAAAGTTGTATTCTATTTTTCCTGATTTTAGATGTGTGCATGCGTGTACATT
Source organism: Chrysomallon squamiferum (assembly GCA_012295275.1). Taxonomy (NCBI): domain Eukaryota; kingdom Metazoa; phylum Mollusca; class Gastropoda; order Neomphalida; family Peltospiridae; genus Chrysomallon; species Chrysomallon squamiferum. The sequence goes on along the minus strand of CM022665.1, from coordinate 38,362,713 downwards.
TTTCTAAACATGAACTTTGCTGATCCTTTATCTACATTACATTACAAAAAATTAACTAACGCTTTTTTTTTTTCTTCTTTTTATTTCACAGTGAAAAATAAACAATCAATACAGTAAGATCTGAATTCAATAAACAGAGATTGCCGCTAGTGTTTAAATCTAAAAGCACATTAAAATTTGGTAAAACAAGTTCTTTATTTAATACTAAAACCCAAAGTAAAGCAATTAATTCCCCTGTAACTCTAAAATTTAACAAGTGTAAAGTGAAGTAGAATATTTTTTTAAAAACCCAGACTGAACAATATTTTTAATGTTAGAACAATTGTAAACAGCACTATGATTTTTACATTAAAGTAAATTTTGTTTCCAGAACAACACTGAAAGAAATAAATTTTTCAGTATTTCAATAAACATGAAAATTCTGTTAAAAATTTAAAATGTAAAGAAATAAAAATGAATTTTCAAATTCATTAAATATAGTAACTGAAGGGAGACAATGCAATATCAAATTACATTTCTTCCTTCTTTTTGTTTTAAATTAATTGTTGTAAGGACAAGATTCTGACAAGTTAATTAAGTTATTCTGTAATAAAATAAAGCACATTTCTAAATCACCTACATGAAATATTTGTTTCTAGCTGATCTAAGTTGTTGTTGTTCTTTTTAAAGGGAAATAAATAAAATTTTATTTTCTAAGTGTCCACATTGTTTCTAAATATTAAAACCAATATATTTTACAACATCAAATACCAGAACATCATCATTAGCCTATCACACCAATATATTAATGCTTAACTGATTAACTGATTTTTTTTCTTCAATGCGTAACATATTCAAAAGTCCAGAACGTGTTCAGAAACTATTGTAACTATCAACAAGAAAAGTACGCTGTTAACTATCCAAATGTTTAATTATTTTATAATTTTAATTCAAAATTATTGCATTCAACTTCAATGAATTCTCAAACTTTACACTCAAAAACTTTTCCCATACTTGTTGATGACAAATTTTCTACATCAGTATGTAAAAGGAATAAAAACATCTCGGGTAGCAATTACAAATAAACAGCAAGCCAACTGGAGGGAGATGTGAGTTGAGAAAGTAAACAAAAATTATCCATAGACCTGAATCACTACCTCATTTCCATTCCAATTCATTTTTTTTATGAACTATTACCAGATATTTAATAACTGTTACAGTATAAAATTCAACTGAACAGTTTACAATTTTCTCCTGAACATATCACAGTCTCTACCACCTGGAACCTCGTGGAGGTTAAAAGCCATCATTAATTAGCCAGCTCCAAAATGGAGTTAATCAAGATGCATTCAGTTTTTTCCCAAGCCTACCAAAAACACCAGATTCTTTTAAAGACACTTTTTTGTTCAGTTTAGAAGATTCCACAACCTTTTCTGTTGCTGTTGTTGTGGTTGTTGCTGTTGTTGCTGGGCCAAGACGTGATTTTATATCTGAAAATATATTTTTAATTAAAATGTTGTTATTTAAAGCAACATCTGAAAAGTATTTAAATATTATTATAATTATAAAACATTTGCCTAAATTAGATATTATGCATGTTTGTATCTGAGAATCACTGCATATGGTTTTTGTTGTTACTTGTTGACTGTGCATGGTTGCTAGAGAGAGGAACGTACAAACATACACAATATCTACTTTAAACAAACCATTTGTATTTATAATAATATTCAGTACTTTTGCAATGAGCATACAAGTGTGTGTGTGTGTGTGTTAATGTTTACACATATAAATCAATGTATAAGGATAATTAATCATTTGTTTTCCATTTTGAAAACATTAAAATCTACTTACCACTTTTATTTCTAAGGCTGCTTATTTTAGTTTCTATGTGTGAAGGTGTTGAGTCATCACTTCCTTCAGTGTTAAGCCGTACTGTGATGGTAGGTGTGGTACTCGACACTGCAGCTGTTACTGCTTTCTTTCCCAGACGATCCTTGACACTTGGCTGTTCACAGAGATTGTCTGAGGCTAATGTTCCCAGAGGGTGGGAAGTAGTCGACACTTCAGGCTTCTGAACAGCTGGCATAAGAATAATAATAATAATGAAAAACATGATGAGCATTATCTCACAAGTAACATAAAATTACAGTTAATATTCTTACATAATGATTTTTTACAAAATATTTGGTAAATTAGTTGACAATTAGTTCTTAAACATCTGGTTTTTTAACTACTGTTAATGTCTTCAACAGTAACAAAACTGACACTTTAATAAATACTGACTACCAAACTTATTGTAAACACTCATTAACATTTCTTAAAAGGACAGGAATAATGTACAACAGTTTGGACAATTTAACAAAAATACCTGTTGCATATGTGTAAAATGTAATATGAATAAAGATAAAAATAATGTCATTTCAGCAGATCTGAACTTCAATTTTTTTTTTTTATTCTACATTGTCCAAAAATGAAGTGGAAACCTTATGAGATTTATAATTATTAATATTAAAAGACAAACTTACTTATTGTTTTTTTCACCAGTTTTCTTGCTGCTAACAGTTTTGCAGTTGTTGCTGGTTTCTTTAGGCTTCCTGTACCTGATACTCTGGCTTTCTTTGGACCACTGATGTCTTTGAATATGCCAGCATATTCCAGTGCAGCAGCCTCTTCATCAGAATTGTCATTGTCTGGTGATGTTGATGATGCTGCCCTCTTTATAGCATTTTTACCACCCAGTCGGTTGAAAACTGAACTCTTCATTTTAACAAAATTAAACAAAAATTCAAACTTTTTTTTTTTTTTTAACTTATTCATCATTAATTTATCATAAAATAATATTGGCAAGAAACTTGTATATGGCTGAATAATATATTGATTTTTTTTTTTTTAAAAAAAAAAAAAGAAGGAAATATTGTTTATAAAAAAACTTGATGAAAACAAACTCATAATCATCAGAGATTCCTAATCAAAAGCTTCATACAAATAAACATTTGTAACTAAATTAAAAAATAACAATTAAAATTTAAAATCTTTGGAATTACCTGTGGAGAACTACTCCTATTGAGGATCAAACTGCCAAGACCTGTAACTGTTACAGTTTTTGAACTACCTGAAGTTTCAGTACCTAGACGATCAAATACAGATGATTTCTTGGGTGTATCTGAATAACAAAATTTTATCATAGTTAACTAGAAAAAATACATAAGATGTTATCATTATAATTCCAATATCAGTATGCTTTACTGATGTCATCACAGTGATAGTAAATGAAACAGTAAGAATTATTAATAGTTTATTTATTATTATTATTTACATGTAATAAAACTAAATAATCAAGGCCCAGCTATATGAAAGATAAAGAGCAAAACAATATCCAAAAAGTAATTACTCAAATCATATTTGTTGTTTATTAATTACCTGTAATATCTGGTGGAGGTTTGGAGAGTGGCTTTGGCGAAGGAGAATTCATTGGGACAGCATCTGGATCACTGGATAATTTACAATAATGATCAACTATTCTACTCACAGCTGTAAGAGAGAATTTTAAATATAACAATAACAAATAGGTACAAAATTACTAATATTTAATATTTTTTCTCTCCCACGTCATAGGTGAAGTTTTGAAATGTTTAAAAATTTATGTATATTAATTTTTGTCAGATCACCACAGTATTTATTTGTTGTGTAAATACATCCGTATTAGAAATGAAAAATAATAACAGAATTTAATAACAGAATTAAAGAGGAATTATATTTTAATCATAAAATTAAAAATTAAAAAAAAAATATATATATATATATATAAAAAAGTACAATAAACTAAAGACATTTAACTTGACTTAAAATTTCTCACTTAAAAATTTATATGTTTCCAAATTTTTATTTAAAAAGTACAAAACAAAACAACACAAATACACACGAGTTGAACGTCTTGCAGTACTAGTACCAGTAGATTTCACAACGGGTGGAGTAACTGATGCCCCTTTTAAAGCTTTTTCCGTAGCCTCCTGTAAAATTAAATTATAACATTAACACAGAAAATGTAAATTGAACATGTATTACAAGTTCTGTCTTCAACTGAAATAACAATTATTAATCCATAAAATCCACTTAAAAGGGTTATGAGGTAGCAATAAATAAATAAAAATGCACACACACACACAAAATTTTAAAAAATTGATGGCTCTATCTATATTTAGACAAAACAGATTTAAGAAGCCCATCAACCCTTCATTTTAATTACACATTAGATGACAATGACAATAAACTGAAGAAAAAATGAAAGAATATAGATATTCAATATACATGAGCAACATCAATTATTTGTTCTAAATATTCATGAAATTTTTAACCAAACACATTTCAATGTCATTTTGTTGTTATTCTGGTATTCAATATACTTATCATTCACCTGCATGTGCACAGTTTTTGCATATTTTAAAATAGTAATGACATCCCCAAGCCGAGTGATTCCCATGTCATTTAAATACTCCTTGGAGAGATCCAGCAACATATTTTTCTCAATCCTGTTGTCAATAAAAGTCACAGCATAATTTGCAGCATCTCCTGCTGGAATTCCACTGTCTGTAAAGAACTTGATCCAAAACGACGTACTGCATGCTGAAAGAAGATTAACACAATACGTGCTATTAATTATTATTGTAATTTATTTATGATAAAACTTTATCACTTCAGTGGGGGGAATGTATTTGGGCAAGGTTTTTTGGTTTGTTTGTTTTTAAAATCTGAAAGGAGATAAAAATCAAGCCAAGAATCACAAATTGTGGCCACCACATGAAACAAATAAAAATAAGAAAAGATAATAGTGGCCTCTGCTTCTAGCGTATTAAACAATATATCTGTTGTTGGAAAGAGAGGATTTAATCTTTAATTTTTATGTTCTAGAACATTTCTTGAATCTAAATATTGGTGTGTGACAAAAGCAGTCTCTGCACATAACCTAAGGATAATCAACAGAGAAATTTACCATTTCAAACCGACTTTCATACTGACAAAGCTTTAAAACATAATATATGCAGGTTTTGTCTTTTTCTCTGCCAAATTTCATATAAATATATCAGGTAACAGGTACTTAATTTGTCTTTTTTTATGTATCATATGTGCTAATTACTGCAACTGATTAATTAAAATTTCTAAGTATAAGCAACATTTAACAACTACTGTTAGCAAAAGTTTCATTTTGATATATTATTTGCGTATACTGAGTTTGAAACTATGCAAGATATTAGTGATTATGTTGCCAAATGACTGAAACAAATCAGTTTCTCCACAGACATTGAAGGAAAAAAAATACCAGCAGATTTTATTCAGATAAAAATTCATAACTTCCTTCCAGTTATGGTCCAACATCACAGCCATGTATGGTTGGTCACTGTGGTCACATGATCTCAAACCAATAACATGGAATATTAAATTTATGTAATATTATTGCTGTGTTCTCTCTCTCCATGTGTATGTGTGCCACCAATGCATGCAGAGAATGGACATTCTGTGAAAGTAACTCTTGAAACTGTCAGATAAATGTTTGAGATTACACCATCCTAAGCACAAACTGCCAGCCTGGTTAATGTTCACATCCCAAACAATCTGCCAAAAAGCAATGCACATTTAAGTTCTCACTCCAGATGTTCCCAGCTCAGACAGTACTCTGTTACCAATAAAGCTCAAACCACAGTCTATTTTGGCAGACCATAACCTTTATAGTACATCCATTTCCCAGTCTGGATCCCTTCAACCACTGACTATTCCATTTTTGATCCCACCTTGCCCAGAAGCAACTATTTAAATGATGGTCATGAAAAAAACTATCTCAATCACTATCACCATTGCCCTCGTCAGCAGCAAAGCTGTGTACACTGACTGGCTACTTTCATAGAGCTGAGCAATTCTCAACTAGGAATAAAAAACTTAGGCAAAGATTTTAATATGTCTGAGACAAAATATCATATGTCAAAAGGTTTTTTATGAAAATGTCAGACAGCTGAGACAGAAACTTCAGTCAGTACCATATCAGAACTGAGTGCTCAAGCAAAGCTTGCACAGAAAAGATTCTTTAATAAAAATACTGAGAGAAACTGTTAAAGCTTTGAAATGGGAAAAACTTCAAGAGTAGAGAAAATCAAATTAAAACAGCTTCAACAAAAGCATAAAAAAGATTGTAGGTTTTGCAAGAAAATGAAAAGTTGAAAAAGGAGAATAACAATGTGAAAAAAATAACTGTCTGAGATACAAGATGGCTACAGAGCTCTAGAAAACACAATCCTTGCTCTGAAAGAGAAAACCAAAAGTCTGAATGCTCAAGTGATCCCATGCAAGGAGGACAGATCTGCATGACACCTTGTCTGACACAGCCATTGAATACAGCATGTGTCATATGTGGTATGATGATGAGGCTTAGGACCATGTCACATACAACTGATGCATTGAACAGCTTAAAAAGAAGATAAAGGCCAACTATGTAGTTGCCTACTGGAGGGATAAAGATGTTGTGGACTATTACATGTCTAAATTTCAACATGGGGCAGATGCTGTCTGTGGAGATCTTATTTTGTCATAAGATAGTATTTTATTCGTTCTCCTTGCTCTGACATTTACCAAGGCCTTTCCAGTGGGTATAATTTTAAATTAGTATTTTACCATAAGAATCATGTATGCTTGAAAATCTGCCATGTTTCTAAATCTATCAAAAAATATTTTCAGATATAATTCATGCACATTTATTTAATTTTTATAAAACTTTAGATGTGTATACTGTAGACATAAGGCAAATTAATGCTAATTAATTGTTATAAAATGAATTTTAGGAAAATTCTAAAAAATATAAAGGCCTCTACAATTCATCTTTTTGTATACTGGTTTAAGTACTATGGAGTTTTTGAGAGTTACATAATCGAGATGTAAGGTACATCAGAGCTAATTAGTGCAGTTAATTAATTAATTAAAATTCATGTGTTGGCAATGAATCACAATTTCTCCACTGATAATTTGATTCTGAATGAAAAATACCTACTAATTTTATTCAGATAAAAATGTACAAGTTCTTTCATATAAGTCCTATCAAAGACATCTTGGTGTCATTTTAACATGCATACTCTCTCTAATGGTATATAAAAATTTAAGGAAAATTTTATTTTAGAAAATTTGGTCACGTATCTACTTGATTCTAATCAATAACCGAGTTATTAGGATCATAAAAAAATAAATAAAATTGTGCTGTTATTTAACTTAGCATTAACTAATAAGAAATTATTCATTTGCGTTTTATTTAATAATCAGTTGTATCAGGTTGCCAAAACTGGAGCCTGAGTCTCATGAACTGAAGACTTGCATCTTTATTTGTTACGGCAAAAACCAAATTATAGAACAATGTAAATGAAACAGCTTTTGACAAGACCTTGATCAAAACTGTAAGTTTATCCATAAATATATTTTATTATTTAATTCATAATTAGTCATATCCGAAGCTAATAAGCAATTAATAATAATATAAATATTTTACCCGTGTCAGTCGACATAGTTGACGCCATCTTTTATTAGGAATTTATAGTTTATTGCGCTATTCATAATGCCAATAACAAGAGACCGGTGTGATACCAGTCTACTATGATTAACTTGGCATATTAATGTTTTCCCAGATCAAACAGAAGAAAAAAAAAAAAAAAAGAGAAGAAAAAAAGAAAAGAAAAGACATATGTATATAGTTTAAACAACATTAAAATAAATTATCAGTGTGTTTAAGAAATAAGAATAAAATAGCCAACGTACAATAACTTAAGTTCTATTCAATATAAACTCGATTTAAAAAAAAAGAATCATGAAGGTAGTGTGTGTGCGTGTGTGTGTTACAAGGAAAAGCAGATCGTAAAATCGTAAAAATTAGGAATAGCACTGGAATAATATATTCATTATTGTTTGTTGTTCCCGTTTTATTACTCTCTCTCTCTCTCTCTCTCTCTCTCTCTCTCTGTATGTGTAAGTGTGAACACGTGATTATTTCTTATTATTATTTAGCAGTTTTATGTTAGTGAAACCGATTAAGTTAGGAAACGTAATCAAATTACATAACATCCCAATTACCCTATTAAAAATAGCATGAATGGTTATTTTGGGATGTTGTTTATTTGTTTGTTTGTTTGCTTGTTGTTGTTTTTTTTTTTTTTTTTTTTTCCTGGTTTGTTTGTTGTTGTTGTTTTTATTTTTTATTATTATTATTATTATTATTATTATTATTATTATTATTATTATTATTGTAGATCTAGGCATTTATATTATTGCTGTCTATATATATATATATGTTTATATTGTATTTTAGTTATAGGGTGATTGATATGTTAGAGCGAATAGATAGATCTATGATAAATCAAGTAAAAGAATATACCTGCCAAATATTGTCACATACTATGACATAGTATAAGGTTAATGTATCATAATATTAATTATTATAAAACATTAGTAAACTAACAAATGAATTGCGACTAAAATAAATAAATAAATAAATAAATAAATAATTAAAAGATGTTTCAAAAACGATTTCAGTAATGTGACTGTGAACTATATTTAGCTTTTTTTTTTATTTTTTTTTTATTTATATTTTTTTTTCTTCTTCTTCTTCTTTTTCTTTGAAGGGTAATTCAACACTGATTTTGGAAAATAATTTTCGGAACTCCAAAAACTTGCTCCCAATTATGTAACTACGCATCCATAATACCTTGGATATTTTAAAAATAATATGAGAGTTAGCACGTTCACCCCCACTCAGTAACGTGCCATTGTGTAATAAAGTAGTTGAACTCCAAATTTTTCTTCTTCATCTTTCTTTCTGTTTTTTAATTTTTTATTATTGTTGTTGTTGTTTCAGCTTGGACTCTAAATTATGTCAAGGTAGTTTTGAAAAGAAAATCCGGAAAACATTTTATTATTATTATTATTGTTTTTATTATTATTATTATTACATTTCACCGCTTTATGACAAAACGACATTCCACATAGCTCTCCTGTGAAAGTGAAAACCGTTTCTGGTATTCTTTATCTTGTTCTGGGGCCATATTCCCGAAGATATTAGTCGTTAAATGCGCCAACGACAACATACCTACGGAGTGACCGACTGTCATCCGTAAGTGTTGTGTCCTTGCCCTTTACGATGCCTTTCGAAATCTGTTGTAATAAAGAGAGTCGTTATTTTGTTAACTACCCATACGATGCATGTTTCGTGTAGTGCTTAGGCACATGCGTAATCTGACACATCAATCAGGAAATTTAGTACCAAACTGCTGAACAGATCTAAGTATTTAACTATTTATTACGGTAACAACAGCTTCGAGAATATGGCCCATGATCGACTAGCAGAAGTGATTCCCTATATGACATTCACATTCATTTTAGGTATACTTTATAAATTAAACACAGTTGATCACTGTCTAATAGCATCACAGACATTGTTAAGTAATAATAATAATAATAATAATAATAATAATAATAATAATAATAATAACAAATTGTATTCATTTTACACCTAAGTACAATATTTACATGTTAAACTTTCTTGCATTTTGCTATATGTTGTGCTTGAGTAAGACCAACAACAAATTTGAATTAACATTTTCTAAATGTTGTTATTACAATATTAATCTTATTCTGGTTACATTAACTCCCTGTGCTTAAATCTAAAACGATTCTCAGACATACACAAAATACAAACATTTGTAGTATTTGTCATGTATGCTGTACTTGGATGGCTCACTTGCCAAATACACAGTATAGAGCAATTAAGTTAAAATATGTATTAGCTTTCATTACAGTGAAAATACACTTATTTGAATTAAAATTATAGCTAACAGTATTATGCATAAAATGAAGGTTTATTTTCTTTCCAAACTGTCATATATAGGTCAATTTGCAGTCTTCTGATTTTCCTGCATAATGCCCATAAAACCAACTCTAACATTAAAAATATCTAAATGGCCACAACAAAAGAACAGATTTTGAAAAATGTCAGTTATGCACTTATAAATATTGTCTGCCAGTTCTAACATGCCTGTCACATGTGATTTAACCATTTTCATGGATGCCCGTTGATGACTGTAGATGATTCAGAAAGAAAACTGACCTGAAGATGCTTTAATGGCCTGGTGTTATATCTTATGTTACTTTATTTTTTAAGTTCATCCCTACCCGACTTTCTCCTTCATATATATATATCCACACAAATTTATCAAAGACGAATTTTCTTGATCTAATAGCATTATGGAAATATTTTAGTAAGAATAATAATTTTTTTTAAAAGTGATCAACTTTCAACTGATTTGTTCACTTCTGATAAAATCAAGTTAGTTACTAAATTGTTGGCAAACATTATTTATTTTATTGTCATTATTTCTGTGGTGCTTTGTTTTATTCAAAAGTATTCAGTATTTCCATGCAAGATAAAATGGCAGAGCTCATTAAATCTCTGTGGACCTATTACCTTCCTGTCATACTTCATTAAAATTAAATAAATCAATTATTTTGGAGTACACAGTATGTATTCAGGCTTTACACTTGCACTGTCATATATTTACTTGAAGCTGGCTATTATCAATTATTCCAAATCATTAAACAAGAAGAATAACAAAAACCAGGAAAGCATTATTAACACAGATTCACAATATAATACGATTTCTTTTTCTATTATCAAAGATAAATGACAAAAAAAAAAACACATAACTACAATTCAGGTCAATCTCAATTTATTTGACACATGAAATGTCATGAGTGAGACAATGACCCTTCATGGCTTATAATGTCAGACTCTTTAAGAAATATTTTATTTTTCTCATCACTAACAAATAGTAGAAAACACAATTCACAAAAGGCAATATATATGTATTTATAAAGGTAAACAGTAGCTGCTGCAAACCGGTTTACAATACACATGCTTAACACTGAAGCATGCAAATGCTAATATACATTAACCTAATGCACACATCATTTTACTAAGATGTTTTCCTAAGTAACTTGCCTTTAATGTATTTATTAGTTTGTCTTATTTCCCTTTGTTTCCATACTTACTGTTAGCATCATCATTAAAATGAATTACTGTTTAATAAAATTAAATTATTATTATTTTTTTTTTTCATACATATAACATTCTTTCAGCAGAAAATTAATTTCTTATTAAAAACAGGACTTCTGTTATGAATACTTTCTGGTCATTTATAAAATATATTATGTCATTTATTCTAAACTGAATTATATTCCTTTATTACAGGACTTTAAAACATTTCTGAGAATTCAAACTGTATGAAGACACCTAAGAAACAAAATACAAAGTTTTCAACAGAAGATAAAAAGCAATCTGAAGGAACTAAGTCCTGTAACAGTCACCTAAAAATATGAAACAGCAGCAAGTGTACAAAGGTACTTCATAAAATGTCTGGACAAAACTGTAAGCAGCAGATTAAACAAGCTGTCATGGATGGTGACAAACATGGCAGGAAACACTTAAAGATATGATGTGAATAGATCAGAAAATAATGAAAGAACAAATGAATTCTGATGTTTTATTCTGAAAGCAGATGATGAAGTGTAAAACAAAATATACAAGATAACTGAAAATGAACTTCAGTGATTAGTTTACACAGGCAAAATAGAAGAAATAAAGAAAAAAGAAGAACCCCTCCCCCCACAAATAATAATGATAATGACAATAATCTTTAATGAAAAAAGAGAATGAGAAAAATGAAAAAGAAAAATAATTTTAAAAATGTAAATGAAAATGACAGAAGCTAAATACATTCATCTGTTGTTGTTGTTTTTTGGGGGTGTTGGTTTTTTGTTTTTTTTAGAAATTATTTCTTCATAATAAAATTTCAATATGACTATGTCCTTTTAAAATAAATATGATTCTTAATGGTTGAAATGTGTCGTAACAACTGGAAAAGTAGCTGATCTTGTGTATTATGTTTATATATAAAACTTAGGGTTTCCTGTCATGTTAGAAACTGAAATAATACATGAATAAATGAAGAAAAGAAAATTAATATTTTTTTATACATTAACAATAATTATGAATTTACAACAATGGACTGACTTACAACAATTATGATTTATGAGTCTGATTGAGAAATTCTTATTACAAAATTTCATGAATCAGAATGAGCATTTACAAACAAGTAATTATGCCCTTAAATATATTTCACAAAGTAGCACAATAAAAATATTTATTATATAAAACTAGTTTTTAAAAGATGTTGTTATACTGAAGCCAAGAAATAGAATTCACAAAATTCAGTAGTAGTATTAATATCTGTATCTGAGGAACCAGAATTAACATTTACATGTACACAAAATGATAAACATGAATATGTAGAATGAGACATAATTTCAGAAACAAAACAAAACAAAAAAATAATAAAAATTTCTAGTAAGCCACCCCCCTTTTTTAAGTTTTGTTGATGAATATTATCAGGGATAGTAAAACATTAAATCAAATTCCCAAATTTGGAACAATCATTTTATTCTTTTATTTTTTTATTTTTTATTTATTTACTTTTTTTTTTTTTTTAAATGTTAAAATGCAATTAATGTAAAGCAAATCATAATAACTGTATTAAAAGTCTTTAAATTTAACAGCAAAAATAGCATTTCAACTTCATTTTCAAACTTATTTACATTAAAAACAAATAATGATAAAAATAACCAAACTTTTGAAAAGTAACTGTTGTAATAATAATGGTTTTAAAAGCCTTTAAATTTAACTGTAAAACACCATTTCAACTTTATTTTCAAAAATTTATTTACATTAAAAACAAATAACGATAAAAATGAACCAAAATTTTAAAAAGTAATTCAATGTTCTAATAATAACTGCATTAAAAGTCTTTAAATTTAACTGTAAAAACACATTTCAACTTTGTTTTAAAAAAACTTATTTACATTAAAAACAAATGATGATAAAAATGAATGGAAATTTGAAAAACTAATTTATTGTTGTAAAATGTTTTTACTTATATTAGTTTTATAAAATTTCTAATACATTTAAGTACCAAAAAAAATAAATAAATAAAATGAAATAGTAATAATAATAATAATAATAATAATAATAATAATAATAATAATAATAATAATAATAATAATAATGACAATGATAATAATGATAATAATAACAACAATAATAAAAATAAGAACATAATTTTTAAGACAAAATGTGAAAACTGGCCTTTACATTTCACACCAAAGATTAATTTCAGCTATCTCGAACATTATACTTTGATCATAAAAAGAAATTTCAAAAACTAAACAATCATAATAATAAATAAATAATTCTCTATTTTTCTATCTATACAAAATAAGCAATGACTGAGAATAAGCTGTAAGCAAACAGGTCTCAAACATTAAAGATATAATTAATTAACAAAGATATTTAGTTCTCTAAAATTCCGCTTATATTATGATGATTAAAAAAAAAAAAAAAAAAAAAGAAACAATACATAATCAATGAGTTTTATATAGAAAAACTAAGATACACATTAAAAAGAAATATATAAATACAAAATTGAATGATAAAAATTCAAATTATACATTTATTTAAAACATATCATTTGTCTTAAATATAAATTCAATAGTTTTTGTTTTTCTTTTAAAATAAAGAATATTAACTATTTTATCAGTTTACGTAATGTAAACACATATTTTATGAATTCAAAAATTACAATAATTGTAATGTATGTATTATTCATTAATGTATTTTCCAAAATACATATACATACATACACATGCATGCACACACAACACACACAGACACACGTATATACACCTACATATGCATGTACACACATATATACATTTACATCACAAAAGAACAAGTATATTTGTGCAGATGGGTGAATTTTAATCTCAGTTAACATGTAAAAACAGATCTGCAGCTAACAACAACTGAAATTAAAACAACAAAGTGTTATTATTTTAATCCACTGATATTTTATATCAAACGTTCAAAGTTTCCCTTTATGCTGGAGCCAACATTCTGTAACAAAGATATGTGATACACCGATTTATTTAAAAAAAAAAAAACATTTACCAAAGAAAATAATAATAATAATAATAATAATAATAATAATAATAATAATAATAATACAAAGATGTAGACCAATATAATGAAACATCAGTAAACAACCAAAATTTATCAGATTTTAGTACACTTTTTGTACTTACTCACTTCAAGTGGCTAATTTTTCTAAATTAAAATTTATTATTAATGTTAAATTTTTATTTTTTTTTTGCTTTTATGCAAAAGTGGAAACTCAGTCAATGTCAACTGTATCCTTTAATCAGCAAATTTCATACGATATGTTTCAAATATTTCAAACAATTAAACTATTTACATTAGACAAACTTCTGTACAATGACTATGACTGTCAGTCTAAAATATTTAATGATACACATGAAAGGGCTAAAGACATTTCGCATACTTCCAATGGTTTCATTAGGTTTAAGACATCCAAGTTTGGCTAATAATAAAATACAATAATAAATAAATTTTTGAGCATGCACAGCAGTATCACATTTGGTCTTCATGTTTCTTTTTTTTTTTTTCTTTGTTGTTGTTTTTCAAAGAAGAAATTAATATAAATCCAATTCATTTGTAACATGGCAGTCTTTCAAATGTTCATTATATTTCACTTAATGAGATGTCCTATTGTTAATCTTCATAAATATCATTTTTTTCACTTATGTATTTCAGTATTATCAAATACTGGGCACCCTGTACTAATAGAAAAAAAATATATATATATTTTGGCATTTACAAAATGTATTTAGCCATTAGAATGCATCACCAAAGGTATCTCTAATTATAAACTCTAAACAATCAACAAGAACCAAAGAACACCATAAACAATTTAACTTCTTTTGGATGTTGTAATCCAAGTGAATTCAATACCAATACAGGTTCTCCCTAAGGAGGTATTCGATTTACGCCAAAAGAAAAGGTAAAAAGTGAAATAACTCATGAACAGATGCCTAAAAACAGAACAGTTGTCCAAAAACAGAAATAACCAGTTCACAACTATTCTGATAAAAGCAAACATGATTTCATTTTCAGTGCAAGATCAATTTATATTTTAAAAAAGACAATAAAATAACAAACATTTTGGACTGTTGACAAGAAATTGTGGTTTATCTCAAGGATCTGTACCAGATCTGAGAACAATGAGTCAGCAGAGTTTCAGTAAACATATTTTTGAAATAATTATGATGATTCTTTAGATAGGATGGTTGCATGGTTCTTTGAAAAGAAAAAAAGATTTTAAATGTATGAAATTAATTTCTTACATACCTATGATGTAATGATCAACTGCAAACTGAATAAATATTTTAAAAAAAGAGTCATTATTAGTAGTAATAAAACAAAAAGGTGAATGGTATGCACCATTTTAACTGGATTGATTAAACAACATAAAATTAATGCACCAAATAAGAAAATTAATATTTATTTCTTTTTTTATTTTTGTTTTTTCACTTAAATCAAATTATACTTCCATTTATCAGAAAATTGTCCAATGATGGTTAATAATTTTAAAATCCAAACTGATACCAGATCAATCCAGTTTTAGAGTAAAACTGCTAATGGTATCAATTTTTAAAAAACAAACAAATTAAATAACATTTTTTCTAAATTTTCATTTTCCCCTTCTTTTATTTATAACTGTGCCAACAAAATTATATATCTGATTACACATTAAAAACAAAAACAAAAAACCCCTAACTTTCCAAACATTTAAACTGAATGTAATTTGTTATAAACTACAGCACAATTAAGAATAAGAAAAATATTTTTTTTTAAAGAAAAGACCATGAATCTAACTTCTATAAACAATTGTAAAGGCAGTATTACACATGTATCTACAAACCCTTGTATGTTGTTGTAAAACAGTAACAATAAATGATGTTTTATCATTACTGCTATTTTAACGGTCTATTAATTTTGGGTAACATGAGTTTCCAGTATCTACAGTATTTGCACAGGAAAGGAATTCATTAAAGGATAATTTAATTTTTAAGTTATTTCTTTTCTTCATTTTAAAATACTTAGACGTTTTCCTACATCTTCTAAAAAAAGCAATTAAAAACTGACTAATAATAATAATAATAATAATTTATTAATATTGATTGACCTAATCTTGCATTGTAACATAAATGTGACCTAAACATATGTAATATCTATTTTAATAATTTAGCTCCAAGTATATAGGAATATCAACAGAAATAATTTTCATAAATCAAAATAAGGGACTATAAAAAACAAAAACAAAAAAACCCAAACAAATAATAATAATAATAATAATAATAATAATAATAATTAAATAAGGAGAAAAAAAAACCCAATAATATAAAAAAATTCGTAACTGTAAATTCACAAATCTGTTTAAGATTGCTAACACTGATAATGCAAACAAACAGTCCATTCTAAAGTTCAGTACCAAGTAACAATTAAAGCAATGAACAGAACACTGTTTTCTTTTTTAAAATAATAATAACTGAAAAAAAAGTCAGAGAAATAAAACAGTAATAAATATTGAAAACAAGTCCTCTCCTGAAAATTTTATTATGCTTAATGTTGGTCTTCTTGAAATGGGCAAAAATAATAACAAAAACCTGAGTAAAATATACAAAGAAAAAGAGGAAAATAAGTACTATACAATTTTTTTTTTTTTTTTTTTTTTTTCCTTTTTCTTTTTAGTTTTTCAGATGATCTGAGGTAAAGAAATATTAATGTAATTTAAAATCCATACATATATATGTATATATATATATATGCCAAGTAATTTTTGAACTAATTTGTTTAAAATAAATATAGCATTCATAAAACTAAACTTGCGGAAAGTAAATTATAATTTCTATTTTTTCTGCTATTTATATTATAACTATTTTTTTACACCAAGAACATGACAGATCTCACACACATACACACATAATGAACAAACCACAAATATTTTAAAATGTAAAATGTAATTAATTACCTTAATTACCAACATGCTAATATTTTTAAAATGTTAAATGTAATTAACAGTTAAAAAAAAACAATAATAAAAAAAATTTAAAAAATGATAATGAAATGAACAGGTTTTTGGCTCTGCACTTTGGATCTTTTTGACTGTCACAAAAAGAAACTTTGTTACTCTGAATTGATACAATTCATATTAATAATTTGATTGTGAAAATGTGATTTCTAAAATGTATGCTGTAGTACTGTTAACATCCACACAAAACACTGATACATTTGAAAGTGATAACATAAATATGCCAAAAGTCTCATCTACCTAATCAGTTTTGTTACAACATTATAATGCATTTTTATATACATTTTA
The DNA here is from genome assembly GCA_012295275.1 of Chrysomallon squamiferum. NCBI lineage: Eukaryota > Metazoa > Mollusca > Gastropoda > Neomphalida > Peltospiridae > Chrysomallon > Chrysomallon squamiferum. Next base: position 38,345,365 of record CM022665.1, on the reverse strand, counting down.
TTAAGATTATAAAACTAAAGTATTTCATTTTCAACAACGAAATGCTGCCAGCTTCTAATAACAAATCAGTAAAAACATTTTTAAAATAAACTACACAACTTATTATTTTTTTTATGAGAACTGATTCCATTTACCTTAAAAACTGGTGAAAATTTACTTCAAATCCATATTAAGAGAAATAAGTTTTAAAAACTATTTTTAATATATAAACAAAGAGAAAAAAAAATAAAAATAAAAATAAATATATATATATATAATTTTTTAATTATGTTTTTTTCAGCATTTTGAAAATAAAGTTTTGAAATAATTCTACTGACCAGATATTGATAAAAACAATTCAGTAACTTTGCCAAAAATAAAATACCCAAACAAAATAGTTATAACCACAAAAGTTCAGTAACAATTTATGTAACAAATTAAAAAAAATAAAATAAAAAATAAAAACATAATGAAAACCCCGTAACATTTTTTTTTTATGAAGGCATCAACTACTTTAAGTCTGTATGTGCATGTATGCATGTTTATCTGTACAAACTGGATATGTGTATTATGAAATATCAGGCTGAATATCATTTAATAAAATGCATCATTTAAAGCAATTGATGAAAATGAATCCAGTGTGACCAAAAGAAGTAAAAAAAATAAATAAAAAACTTTCATTCTTTTTCTTTTCTATATTAAAACCATAATAAAAGACAAATGTACGGAACCGAATTTGAAGAATACATAACAGAAGACATTATCACAGCCACAAAACACATAAAAGTTGTCAGATTATGTTACCAGTGACAGTCTGTTCTTCAAAACACAAACACCAGTCTAACATTTAAAAACTTTTAAAACCTACCGAATATAATCAAATCTGTAAGCAGTTTCTAAAAAAAAAAAAAAAAAAAAAAAAAAAAAAAAAATAAAAAAAATTCTTAAAAAAAAAAAAAAAACAGCACTTTTTATATATATATATATATATATATATATATTTTTTTTTATATATATACTATACTAGTACAAACAGTCAACACAGTCCAATGAGTGTGAGATCCTCACAGTTTCATTGATAAAAACAAATCTGGCAGAGATATATTCCTCATACATTTGACAGAAAATGTACAAGAATACTGCACAGGTCTGCCTTGCAAACAATACTCATACAACATTTAATTAAGAACAACAACACCACTTAAAGTTTGCTGGACATGAAAAAGAGCACCATAATGCCTTGATTATGAAAAAAAAAAAAAAAAAAAAAAAAAAAAATGTGTCCCTCACAGGCCTTTGGAGATCACAGCACTTTACAAGAACAGGGCAAAGCAGCACAATTCACCCAAAAGAAACTGCTCTGTCCTGGTTCATGTCTGTACGTCATACCTGCTACAGAGGACACTCTGTACAACAACCTGTTTTATTACACTGAGATCTTACACTGTAAACTGCTCGTAAAGGCCCCTGTTTATTACAGATTAAATTTGGCAGACAGGTCAGACTGTTCGAGTCTCAGAACAAACAACATTTCTCTAAGATATGAAGTTATAAATGATGAGATGCTGCCATTTTGTTTTTGTAACGTTTTGAAATTTAGTTTTTCTTTCCCCTCCCTCTCCCCAAAATCCCTTTTTTCGATGATGTATGTGCCCTGCTTTCACTGTTACAGTACAACGCTGCCTTATTTTGAGCTGTAACTTCATGATGACCAATCACAAAAAGCACTTTAAAAACACAGTCACTTCATTACTATTGTTATACAAATCATGCACAGCCACACAAAACAGAACACTATTTGTTTGCTTTTTTTGTTTGTTTTGTTTTTTCTGTCTTCACTAAGATTATTTCAGTCTCAAGTCATCCATCAGGCACCATCTCTGCTTTAATCTTCATGACTTGTTCTATGGATTTCATACTTTCATTCTCAGCAACCCGGTGACTTTTCATGTGAGCACTTCGACTTTTAACTTTAGAAAACACTCTGTGAAAAAAAACAGTGAAATATATATCTATACACATACATAAATGGATACTGATATTTCATTAAGATTATAACAATGATAAACTTGTATTATTCCAATTTTTTTTTTTTTTCTCTCATAAATTCTATTTGTTAATATTCTTAAGAAAACACAATTTATGATATTAAAGGATTAATCCCTAATTTATAATTATACAATACAAAATTTCAACACCTACAATAATGCTAAAATCATCTCAATATCATGCACCAGTTTCAAAATTTCAAATTAATACTTACTAGCTTTTAAAGAAAACATTTAAACATACCTTGCACAAAGTCTACATGGAAATATGACATCTCCATTTTCATCTCTGACAGTAGATTTGTTAGCAGCAGGTTTCTTAGGGCGCGGCATTGATTTTTCAACATCAAACACATGTTTAGGACCATGGATGCGAGAGTGAGCATTGAGAGCTTGTTTTGATGAAAATGTCTGCAAACAAAAACAGTTTTCAGTGACACTAGTTTACAAAACTGAGCAGCTCTAAAGCATTGGATATAAGTTTTAAAATAGTAACACAAATTCATTTTAAATAATTAATGTTACTTCAGTATTATTTTATCTATCAACGACAAGATTTTAACTTCATGTGACAGATCAAATAACTGCTGAGAGCATTATTAAATAAATCAAATGTTTCTTATTCACAAAAAAAAAAAAAAAAAATACATTATCTCCAAAGAAAACATACTTTCTAATTACATCCAAAGACTTATAAAAAAAAATTAAATTAAAAAATACATCTCTGCCACATCTATGTCAGATGTGAACTTACTGCATGGCAGTTGGCTTGCTCGCAAGTGAAGGTTGGTGCTGGGGATGGTGAGAGTGAAGAACTTGAAACATCAGATTTGTTATCCTGAAACAAAACATTCAGTCTTACAATACAGACGTGTACGAAGGAATGTTTTAACAACACCACAACATTTTTATGAATACCGGTTTTTATACTAATCAGTAAAGTGGTTTTTTGATGAACATTTTCCACTAGCTAACTTAGCAGTGCTTTATAAGCAATGGAAGTGCTTTGTAAGTTAATTTTCTAATAAATTAACCACTTTACCAGTAATAAAATTATGCAGTGTTGTGATATCAACTGTATTTTGTTTAAAAAAACAACAACAAAAAAAACAAAAAAAAACCCAATTAAAAAAACAAAAGGAATAGAAGTGACTAGGAAAAGATGATTTTAACAGTTAAAACTCACATTTTGTTCTGAATGGACAGACATGCTTTCTTCCGAATCAGATCCTTCCACCATCTGCTGCTGTCCTGATGGTTGCTGCTGCTGCTGCTGCTGGCCTGACAACTGTTGTTGTTGTTGTTGTCCTGATATTTGAGAGTGCTGCACAGACTGCTGCTGCTGCTGATGTTGTCCAGATGTTTGCTGTTGTTGTTGTGCTTGATTTTGCTGCTGCTGTTGTTGCTGCTGCTGGGAAGCTTGAGCAGCTTCGTTGGCAGCACAAGATCTTAGATTGTACAAAGCTTCTTGTTCTCGTTTCCTTCGTAGGAGGCGAAGTCGTTTATAGTCCTCAGGACAAACTTTCTTCCACAGATAGTAGAATTGCACACAACGTTTTACATTCTTGGAGCCAACCTACAATAGCACATATTAACAATTTAAACTCTTTAACAATGACAGCGTCATAGTAACTTCAGTAAACCATATGAAGACTCCCTGCATTCTCAGTCTAAATTACCAGTGAACAAATTAGTCTTCCATATTACTGATTAAAATGAATGAATGAATGAATGAATGAATGTATGTTTAATGATACCCCAGCATGAAAAACAAATCAGCTACTGGGTGTCTAAGTTTGAATCAAAATACTTTGTAGTAATATAATTGTAAAAAGACTTAAAATCAAGAAACATTTATTGCAAAAAACAAGTTCTTTTGTAATTTAAAATTTGATTCATATTTTTACATGTAACTGGAATTTTTCTTCCATCTTTTCAAAGATACCATTAGCATGCAATGTACATGTGTATTTTTATGTATGTTTGAATGATGTATATGTTGTTGTTGTTGTTGTTGTATTTTAAGTGGGAAGTGGTTAAATTAATAAATTCTTTGTAATAACAACTAATTACCTCATTAGCAACAGCAAAGAAATCTTTGCTGTGTTTCAGTAGAGCTTTGTAAAACATTTCAATTTCTACAGAATTCCAGCGGTCTGTTTCTAAAGGAAATGAAAAAATAAAATAAAAATAGTTTCGTTAAATAACACCTCCATACATTTTTATTACTAACACTTAAACTGTTATTCAAGTAAGAGTTGTGTTGTGAGGGGATGGGATGATGTGAGAGGAAATCCACACACTCTCTACAGCTAATCACATTGATTAGTTAGGCAAGATACTGGCTTGGATGGCTTTAACAAGAACCAAGGAGGATTGATCCTTTGACCTGTTATGTGCCAGTCAGTGCTCCAGTTATTGAGCTACAGCCAGATCCCTTCTGAAGGGAACATTATAAAGATATGTTATTTAATAAATAATTAAAAGCTAAAATAAACAAAACATTCAATTTTAGTTTGTTTTATAGTGCTCAAAAGTTTCCATTTAAAAATATTTCACACAACAGTATCTCACAATCTTTTTGTTTATATAAACAAACATAACATTTTATTGTTAAGTGAAAACCAAATATTAATTACTTGATTAAAAAAATTATTAAATTACAAATGAAATAATGTGTTTCCACAATTAGTATGCAAAGTTTTTCAAAGGTTATTATGTAATTATTTATATCATCTTCTAGTTTACTCTAGTTCATTTTTAGACCAGTGAACTTTAAAAATAATTGCTTTTAACTTTTGTTTCATCTTACAATAATAACACTTTTAAAACTTGTATTTTCTGAACAAGTAACACATAAAAAGCTAAACAAAACAGGCCTGAGGCACCTTTTTACATGAAAAGTAAACATGAAATTGAAAACAAAACAAACACGAGGAACCATTTTGAATGGGTTACATGTCATTCTGTTTGCATAGAACAAATTCAAACTAGATGCATGATTATTCAAACAATAAATCTGCCCTTATAATACAAACCTTGATAACTGTAATTCTGAAGTCCATGCTGGGCTGGCAGTTTTGGTGGATCTTCCATCAACATTAACAAAGCTTTCTGTGAATTATAATTACATTTTCTAAATACTTTTGACATAACAATATATGACGTGTAACTTTTTACATGTAATAATAGATCTGACTGCTTTATTTTTATATGCATATGCATAAAGTTTAGTTTCACATCAGTGGTTACATATTTATGAAAGTACATTTTAGTTTTGTCTAATTATCATCCAAAATGGGTTTTTTTAAAAAATGAAAAATACATTTCCATTAATATCTCTTTATCGTTTTTAATTTAATGTGCATAAATCTTGGGCTAATTTGTTTACAAAGTTTGGCAAACCGTAAACAATCAACACAATATTTTTCACCATTAAAAAGGTTGTTTTAAATGAGGCATAACCTTATTCTTTTATTTAAAATAATAAAATTAGTGGTTTGATTATTTGACTGATATGCATAGTGCATGATGAACAAGTATTAAAAAGGTTTTTTTAATAAATCGAATATTTCTTCTCTATATATCAGATGTCTGATACAAAGAAACTGATCTTCTTGAATAATGAGCTAAGATTATCAGAATATGACCAATACCTTTCTGTTAATGCTAGGCTTACAGTTACATAACAAAATTAATGTCTTTTTCACTTATAACTGGTACTTGTAAAAGAAACAAAGCACAACAAAACACCACAGAGAATTATTTGAGAAGTAAAAAGTAAATTAAATTTGAAACGGCCTTTCATCAAAATAATCTTTTTTTTTCTTTTTTTCTTTTTTTTTCTTTTTTATGCCTGCAGAATAAATCAAAGATAAATGCCTTCAGTTTTATACCTGAGCAAAAATATTTGCAACTGTACTTGGAGCTATAAAATGTTTATGGCCAATTTTATGATCAATTTATTGTCAAGCAATAAAGAGTTTTCTCTTGGTTACACAAAATGATTTGCTTTAACCACAGTGGTTGTGAATAGCAGATAATATCTCATACATTACTTGATAAAAGACTACAGACATTTATGCAGGTATAATAATGTACAAATGGAAAAGTGATAATGATACAAGGTAAAACAGTACCATCAATTATTAATAGTTCTATTAATGTTAGTAAATTTTTATTAATGTCAGCTAATCCCTATATGTATTTACCCAATGAATAAACCCGACTTTTTAAGCAATCTATTGTGACACTAGATTTTAATTACTTGCAGAGAACACTAGTAAAGAGTTCTATTTCCTTTCTAATTTTTAAACAGCTTTCTTTATTACCTGAATATTTCCTTTTGTCATAAACAGAAGGTGTAGAGCATATTCAACATTTGAACCATTCCCTTGAACAGCTGCTGAGCATGCAAATTCTTGATAATTTTGCACTGAAACATAAGGAAAAATAATTTATAACTTTGCTTGTTTTTCCTGTAATGTTATTTAAAACACAACACTACCTTTCCTAACATCAAACTGATAAAAAGTGTTACCCATAAAATGAATCTTCATTGTAGCATGACAATTTAATCTGCACTGTAACATTACAGTAGTGTATTTAAATAGAATGAAAGAAACAAAGCAGTGATATCTTGTGTATAAATATGAATTACTAGAAGATAACTGACCCCAAAAAATAATAGGTACTGAAGTAACAAAATGCTTGCATGCTCTAGTAAATGTAATTGTTTTCAAAATTTGAATGGAGACATTTATCGAGGAAGATTGGGAAAGAGAAAAATATGAATATGAATCATTGAAATACAAATGATGATGATAAACATACCATCTTCATCTGAATTCTCTCCCATTGCACTTGGTTCCCAGACTAAATCTTCTTTTGCTATCACTTTCTTAGCTTCTGCTTTATTTGCTGATTAAAATTGAAAATAAAATAAAATTATAATTAAAAAATCAAATCTAAAATTAAAAAAATATTTCAAGCCAATCTGTAATTTTTAACCTGGCAGCATACAAATAATTAAGGACTATACAACAACTGAAAGGAAACCACTGTGTCTGGTACAAGAGTTACTGTCTTTTTAGTCTGTAGCAAGTGATTTATCATTTGCATGTTTCTGTAGGCAGGAAATAGTTTGATCTTTGATGAACCCCTTGGGTCAGAATGGGAAAAAAGCATAATCCAAGCACTCAGTAGATCTGATGTTGCAAACTGTCATGTCACAGGCTAGCACTCTAAAACATGTTATAAGAGAATTTAAAAAAAAATAAAAATATGAAATTCATTTATATAGTTCATGGCTGACAACAGACACTGGTTTTTTGTGTCTTTTTGGAGAGGGGACTGTTCTTTTGTTTCTTTTCATTTCACATTTTTATTGTTCGTTTGTTGCTCAAGAAAGTATCTCCAGAAAAAAAAATAAAGCAGAAAAAAAAAGAAAAAAAAAAAAAGAAGAAAACTCACCATTAAACGGTGGAAGTTCAGCTTGATATTGCATTCCAACATTTACATGCCTGAAATGACAAATCAATACTTCATATTTATTTTTAAAAATTACTATAAACAGCTGGTAACAGTCATGTAGAAAATTAATATCCAATATACTTCTTGTTAAAAAAATATAATAATAATATAAATAATCATAAAATGTTTTTTTTTAAATAAAATTAAAAAAGTATCCAAGAACAGATTTACATAAATTAATATATATTTGTACTGTGAATATGTATAATGCTTTCCCATTTTTTTTCCATAATTTTTTGTTATTATTAATGTAATGCTAATATATCTCAAGCCAACTTATTTACTAAATTTGGCATGAGACAACACAGTATTTTTCACAATTAAAAATGTAGTATAAATGATGCACAATCTTGTTATTTATAAAATAAATATTTTTTTTGAATGAGGTTTTTTTTTAACCGATACACATGATATATGTTAAACAATGACAATCATTTTAACACACTCAATTTTTTATTTTTTAATAAATGTTTATTTTATTATTATTATTTTTTTATTTTATTCCCTATTATATTTAGATTACTTACGGCTGTATGTCAGTTTCAGGTGGAGGTTCTTCATCTTTCTCAGGAATTGTTTGTGGCACACATTCACTGACACTTATGCTGCCTGCAACATCAAATATAGTTTTGGTTTTCAATTAAATTTTCTGAGTATAGGAAATAATAAACCATATACAGCTGTTATTAATATATATAATTTATATACTGTGGAGTCCGTCAAAATGGGATTCACCTGGGACCCATGAGGTATGTCGTTTTAGACAGAGTGCCAGTTTATAAAGATTAAAATGACATAAAATTGGAATATGTTTTATTACAAGTGTTACAGTTAAATGTCTATCAAGTGTGAGTGTTAAAATAGTCTATCACTGACAACTGTGTTTTTTTCATATTTCTCTCCAAAGAAAACTCCTCTGTCATTGCCTCCACGTTTAACATTGGTTCCAAAAGTATGTTTTCAGTAGCAGCAGCAAAAGATTTAATTTGTTTTATCATTTTAAGAACACCAGTGTATAAAAGTTTGTATGTATCGTCAATCCATTTGCCAGTTTCATACAACTGCCAGTGATGGTCTCTATGTTTTATATTGCATAGCTAAATCTAAAGTAGACAGCATCCGGATTAGACAAAGTTTTGTTCATAACAGATTAATGGTAGCTGGACGTGACTTTGAAATGGTGCCAGTTAATACAGAAATCAGGATTAGTCAAAGACTGGTTTTAACAGAGTCCACCGTATATAATATGTAAACAATCATATACATAGCAATACAAAAAGCCAATTTAAAAAATGGATTAATTAATTAAATCCAAAACAAAGACGGATAAAAATCTTTGAATGAAGTCACAAAAAATAGTATTATATTTAATATTTCCATATTCTTTTAAAGCATTTTGATCATAAGCCAGACATCTGAACAAAGATTTAATTTATGTAAGGTCAATACAACAACAAAAAAACAATTTGATAAAATAAAAGAAGTGTTGATAGTAATTCTGATAAAGGAAGCAAAAGGAAAATTAAAAAAAATAATAATTCTACTCACTTCTTCTTTGGCCTATTAACAGTTTTGGTGTAGCTGGAGCAGACATTGGTGTATTTGGTTTATTGTTCTGAATTGTCCAGAACAAACCAGATCCACTTCTGATAGGACTGAGCATTGGAGGTGGGGTGTAAGGTGGAGGAGTCCCAAACTTTTTGCCATCTGGACCCTCCCAGAGACGTGGTGAACGTAGCCGGCTTTGGAAAGAGCTAAGATGCAGTGGAATAAATAAAGGTGCTGGTCGATGCTTCCTTTTGAATTTTGTTGATACTGTCACTGGAATTGGATTTCTGAAGATGCCGGCACCATCAGATCTTGACAAATAATCTTCTGGCTGGCTCTTTGTTCGATTTGTCACATCTTCAATCCGACTTTTTGGTCTGTAAATAGAATCATCAGTTCGACTCCTAGGACGCATGAAAGTGTGATCAACACTTTTGGATCTCATCAATTTATACTCATCACCAGATTTGCTGCGCATTCTCACTGGCACATCGAAGTCGCTGTCCTTTGGTTTTGCAAAAGAACTTTCAACATCATTGGATCCAAGTGGACTTTTGGACAGCATCATGGTTAAACTTCCAGTCAAAGGTTTTTTGTTTCCGTCCAAATTGGAATCAGCTGACAGTCTTCGCTTGAGCTCACTATGCTGATGCTTAATTGGCTTGAAACTGTTATTAGGTTCTTTCACACTGTTAGTAACAGCAACACTAACAGTTTCACTGGAAAAGTTATGCTCTGCCTCTGTTAAGGTACTAACATTATGTGAAATCTGTTGACTGCTAACAGCATTATGATTGGTGAGAGTTGCTGTGATATTTGCAAATGGTGAAAAGGTGGGATGGACAGTGGTCTGAGAGATGGAAGGGTTGTGAGACTGCATTATGGCTACATCCGAAGGCAATGTCTGATGTTGTGGGTTTGTCTGCAACAACAAACCAGGTGTTAGACCATCTTGGAAGTTGGCCATACTGTTTAGCAACTGAGCAACTGTCACTTCTGAGCTGTCTGTGGCTGGAGACAGAGAGATCTGACCTGAACTAAGGTTTGGAGCTGTGACAAGATGTGCCTGTGTGGTTGCCAATACTTCTGGTCTCTGAGCCTCAGACACTGGAAGACTGGATTGACTCTGGGCCCAATTCAAAGCTGTCTGAATTGCAAGAGAATTGAGTGATATTGGTGACGAATGCATTGCTATCAGCTGTGCTGGCAATGGCATTTCCAAATTCTGTGGTATTTCTCTTGGTTCGTCTAATGTTACAGGTTGGGTGAGAACCTGAGCTGTTTCAGTCTGTTGTTGTGCAATATGTACATCAGCATCCTGAAACTGCAAGTGTTGTGGGAAGTTGATTTGATGCTCTGTCTGTATGACTTGTGGTGAAGGTGTGGTTTCATCCTCAGCAGATGACAACTGACGCTGGATCTGCTGAATTCTCTGCTGCCTCTCTGTAGCCTGTTTATGTTCTTCTAAAAGTTGTTGGACTGGGATGTTCAACTGCTCAGACAACTGTTCCAGCTGCTGCTGCTGTTCAGGAGTGAGATGAATGACCTGACCTGAAGCTACAGGAACTATTTCTGGACTCTGGTTTGGTTGTGCATGAGATGTATGAATTTCCTCAGCTTGCTGACTCTGCTGTTGTTGTTGCTGTTGTTGTTGCTGCTGCTGCTGCTGCTGCTGCAGCTGTTGAATCTGTTGATCTTGTACTAGCTGATGGATCTGTGAAGGAATCTGCACTGGCAAGCCCAACTGTTCCAACTGCTGAGGAGAGAGCTGTGGAAGCTGATACACATGAACAGCTTGCTGCAGTTGAATCTGCTGAGCTTGCTGCTGTATCTGCTCCAACTGCTGAAGACTGATGAGCTCATGAGCCTGCTGTACACTTGCCGCCAGCTGCTGAATGTGTTCAGTAGCAGTTTGAGGCTGGGCAGAACTCAACTGCTCCCCTGAATTTATCTGCTGTTGCTGCTGCTGCTGCTGTTGTTGCTGCTGCTGTTGCAACTGCTGCTGTTGAAGCTGCTGCTGCTGTTGTTCATGAGCTTGTAATGACTGTTTTATTTGTTCGAGAGATTGGTTGGTTCTTTGTTCTGCTTCCCGCAGCTGCAGTGTGTGAAGCTGGAGATGCTGTTGTATTATCTGTTGCTGCTGCTCAGGAGTCAGTGTCTGGCCCTCCTGGCTGGCACTCACTTGCTCTATGGTTAGAGGTATCTGGGTTGAGGAAGAGTGCTGAGATATTCCAGCCTGTGACATGATGACTTCTTGTGATGTAGGAATGGGCTGTGTAAATGCCTGGCTCAGTGTTGGTAACATGTTTGTTATCTGCGAGATTGTCTGAGTAGAGGGGAGGAGCTGGTGGTGGACCCATGTCACTCTTTTTGTTTTTCTTTTCCTCTTTAGACTGAAGTTAAAAGATGTGTTATTAAAATAAAGCTAAAAACATGTAAGAAATTACATGAACAAACTTCACAACCTTCAAAGAAATGATGTGTGATTATTATTATCCAGAATAAATGTCTTTAACAATGAATTTATACATGCAGGTAATATGTAAACCAATATCTATTTTACAATACTGAAGAAAACATTTAAAAAAAAATTGGGGTCCATCTTAGATATTAAATTATTTTAACCAACCTTTTTCAAGTATCCACCATGTAATCTCATATGGCCATTCAGTGCAGGAATATTCTTAAATCGTCTGTGGCAAATACTGCATTGCACTGGGGGTTTGGTTTCTTCTCTGAAATATAATATATCACAAGTTTTGGGTTTTCAACAGCATGAGCTATGTTTGAATTATTTGGAAAACAATTGTTGTTCAAAGAGCAATTTTAAAAACTTTTGTAATATGAAGTAGTAAAAACTATTATATGTGTGTTTGTGGCTGTGGATATGTGCACTTTTTTCTTCAGTATAATTTATTTTATCTGAAAATATAAAAAACTGCAAAATACAAAGAAAATAGACTGATTTAAATAGTGAAAAGGAAATTTACCCAGTCTTGTTAGGTTCCTGACTTGTTGCTGCAGCTGCAGTGGATGGATTGTTGCTGATCCATGGATTGTGCCTGGGTTGTGGAGAATGTAAAGGACTTGATGTTGGTGGGACTGGGCTGATTGGGCTCACCTGTTGAGCACTGCCAGGTGATTGCTCCCCACTCATGGGGCTGGGTGAAGGATGTCCAGAACCTTCATTTAAATAGATAAATTTTTAAATGGTGATATTAATAAACTAGCTTAAAGATTGTTTATAAAATACTAATTTTTCTTGCAACATGAACTGAATATTTCTTAACTGTTGTTTTGATCAGCCTATACTGATGAACTAGCTTATAAATCATTTTTTTTTTTTTTTTTTTTTTTTTTTTTTTTATCAAATATACAATTTTTCTTCCAAAATGAATGAATTTCTTAATGTTTAGATTAAAGACACTGTTTCATATCACATAATTAAATCCAAATTATCTGCAAAATTATTACATATTAATATATAATTATTGATGTTATTAAATTAACATAATAGCATTCTTGCAGATTTTGTAAAATATGCATTGTTGTATGTAATTTTAAATTTAAAAGGTGTCTCATTAAGAACAAATATTTCTGTAACTGAAACTGAAACGAGCTGTAATAATACACATCTACCTGGGAAATCGTAAACACGAACACGATCTTGCCATGTCTGGTCCTGCTGCTGCTGCTGTTGCTGCTGCTGCTCTTGTGGTATCGGAGTATGTGGTTGTTCTGTCTGCTGTGGACTGGCCTGTGTTGCTACTGGTGGTTGCTGCTGTGTAGCTGCTGGCTGATGGGTCATAGTTTGGCCTTCAAATTGAAAAAAGTTGTTCTGCATCGACACCTGATTTGTGGAACCAGGGCTTTGAGATGGAGTGGTGTTTGTGCTGCAGCAAACAATGAAGAAAAAAATAAAAGAAAGGAAAGAAATATTTTATTAATTTTGTTCTTATTTATTTTTTTATCAAATTTAAATTTAGCAACAGAGAACAAATATCTACATAACAAAAAGGAAATCTCAGGATACATTTAATACTTTTAAAATGAAAACAAATTTTTTAATCAGACATTGTATCCACAGGCATACAAAACTGCATAACATTCACTCTATTTAAATAACATTTTTCTTTAGACATTTTCATAACTGTTTTTGTAAAATTAAACTGTTTTAATACCAGAATGTTGGTGATGCCATCTGCTGCATTCTAGCAGCCTCTTGCTGAATGAACAGCTTGTCCAAAGCTCGTGGTTTTCCATTGTGGATCGTTGTGGCAATACCAGCAGCAGTCATACTTGCCAAAACACTGTTGGTGATCTCCTCTGGTGTTTGCTGGTGGTTGGCTTCAAGATGACGTCTCAGTGAACGTGCATCACAATAGCTCTTTTCACAGTTCTCAACCTGACACTGGTATGGTTTTTTCTCTCTGTGTGTCATCAGATGGCCATTACTACAACATAAGGAGACAAAAATAAATAATAAGAAGTGTCATGATTTCATCTCATTTTCAGTTCCAATAATTTAATTTTCTGGAAAGAAAGTTCTTTAATTATTATGGATTGTAATACAAGACTGAATGGAAATTTTCATTAGAATGATCAGTAAAAGTTTAAAAATCTATACACATTACTAATTAATTAATAAGTTAAGAGAATATATAAGAAATGTGAAAAAAAAGAAGTAATATAAATAAATCATAAATAAAATAAGGATGACATTAAAAAAAATCTTTAACATGTCAAAAATACTGTAACAATGAAAAGTCAGTAATCAATAACAATCATATGACAACATTCAATTTTTAACCTTCAAAGAAATTCTTATTTAAATAAATTATCAATGCTTTAAAAAATAGTCTTACAGATGGTCTTGTCTCTTGAAACCTTTAGAACACACATTACAGATATATTTCCTCTCTTCACTGTGTGTGAGCCGATGCTTGGCTAAGGCACTAGAGTTATTAAAACCTTTACCACAAGTAGGACACTGCACATTAGTCTTTGATGGTGACAAATGTGATTTTGAACTTTTGCTTTTACTTTTTGACTTGGTGCTGCTCTCTGTAGGAGATTCCACAGATGGTCGTCGATAACCTAAATAATTAAAAAATAAACATATTTAATTAAGAAATCATAATCCGATTAATATTATTTTCTGCACAGCATTAGCACTTACAAATAATATGAAGTAATAAACAGCTTTCCAAAGGACTACTAAAGTTAAGATACAATAAACTATAATAATAAAAATCTGGACTGGTGTAATTTGATTTAAATTAAAGTACTTCAAATGACAAGTATTCTAAGTTTATATAAAAAGAACATTATTTGTGTTGATTTATGATTTTAGAAATAGATCTCTACAAAAACTATGCACTTTTTATTTCAAAATTATCAACAACACAGGCTTCAAAGTATTTTATAACAGCTTTTTTAATGATTTCCACTGTTTCTTTAACAACTAAAATATTGAAGGCTGGGATATGAATAATTTTCTTTGGAATGAGTAATGCTTTCACAAAACAAATACCTGTGGTCACTAAAATGCAGAAAATTAAAATTCTGTGACATAAATAACAACTATTTGACCACAATTGCATGCAAGTAAACATGAATTTATTGATGCTTTGTATAACTATAAGCATGCATTTTCATAAATTATCATAGAAGTTAAAAAAAAAATTATAAAAATTATAATCCTTCTTTTCAGATATCAGTATGTTTAAATGTGATAACATTTTTTTAGATAAAATAGATGAGTGGAAGTTTGAAAAAATCTTCCCCTAAAAGCTATAGTACTATTTTGCTGTACATTTAACGAAGCTGTCAGAAGTTTAATCCATTTGATCTCAAGACCTCAATAAATACATTTAGTCTAATGAAATAAACCAAGCACGGAATTGTAATCAGTTACTTTGATACATTTTTGTTTAATAAAAATATTTACAAAAAATAAATTGTCAGCATTTCTATTTCATCATTATTATTTTTTTGGTAATCTGTCAGTATCGTTAATATTTAAGATATATATTAGAAACATAAGTAGTAGATATAATATTTTATCATAGAATCAATATTTCAAATGTGGCAGACCTAGGGAAATGTTCAAAATGAAGTTTGAATTTCTGATGCCTAAATTAGATTCTACTAAGATAATTTCAATAGAACACTCTTTGGATTTTTTTCTATTATCAACTTTCAATAAAATTATTTTTATTCGGATAAAAAAAAAAAAAAAAAAATGTTCCTTGGACATTGAATGTGGTAGCTATTACAATAACAGAAACCTTATTTTAAAAAACTAGATATTTATAACAACCAGTTTAACAGTACAACCATAAGAACATCTCACTGGTGATAAAAATGGCAACTTCCATTTGCTGTATACAGTAAATAAAAATATGGTCTACTGGAAATCCAATTTTTCATATGCATAAAGAGTAAAATTGCATTTATATGACTGATTTATTACTTGCTTAGTAATTAACATTTGCATAAAAGGGTTACTGGAACATTTCCAACTTAATGCATGTATTCAGAATCTATTATGACAGAAATGAATGCAATATGGCACATCTCATTATCAGTTATTACATCAGGACCCAAAACCTGAGATCTAAGAGATCCCAATAATACAAACTAACATATTACAGGTTGAGAATCCTTTATCTAAAATGTTTGGGAATGGCAGTATTTCTAATTTTGGAATTTAAGGTAATAACCTGAGTATAAAATCCAAGTCTAAATACAAATTCCAGTTATATTTCAAATACAGCTTATTATACAAGTAGTCAACTGGGTTTTTTATATAATATTTTAGTAAATGCAAAACAATATGAAAACTATAAGATATCACTGTTTCTGTTGCTTGGAAAAAGTTTCAGATTTCAGAGCTTTTTGGATTTCAGAATTTCAGATAATGGATCCATGACCTATATAAATAAAGTGTATGTAATACTCAATTATTTACTGGAAATCATAAACATGTATTCTGATAATAGTAATAAAATAAATTAAATGCAACTATAAAATGTTTACTAGCACTGTCTCCAAAGTAAGAGTTATTAATACCATCAATGAACACTAACTAGTACTTCAAATAGTTCAGAGATCAGATTATGAATTTTTCACCCAAAGTTCCAAGAAACTAAAGGGTTTTGTAAAAATCTGTCTTTGAAAATATAAATTAATTTTATCTTTATCAATTTTAGTATAATCAGTCAGTAGCAGGATCTTGTTTGAAACTTAACAAAACATTTTTTGATTCATTAACTGAACAAAATGGAAATGACATGTTCCAAGCATGTTATGGTCTGCTCATTTTATAAAGAAATATATTTGTTTATTCCTTTTCTACATTTTTGTGGGGATTTTTGTGGGGGTTTTTTGGTGAGTTTTTTTTACCTTAATTCATTGATACAGACTTTCTGAAAATTGAATTTAAAACATATTTAATGATTTGCTTGAAACAGTAGCAAAATTAATGAAATACTGAGTGTTAGTCATATATATTATTGTCTCCTAACATGAAAAAGGAAACCAGCTGCTACCACTCCGTGGGCTACTCTTAACAATTAGCAGCAGGAATCTTTTCTATGCATCTTTCCATAGACTAAAAAAAATGAAAAAATAAAACATTTTTTTTTTTAAATAGCATGTACTATGATGTTTGAATTTGGTTATCTAGTTACGATATACAGGGTGGAACTGGAATTTAGTCCACTGTATTCACTGAAAAGTTTTAATCCAGTGACCAATCTGTCCTCAAGACTACATTTATAATCAACCAGTCATAACAAGATTCTATTCTTAGTAAGAAGTATTAATAAATGTGATACAGATGCTGTCTGATGCAATTTTTCTTTCTGCTTGTGCTAGTTTTCTTTTGTTATTAGTATTTAAAATAATTATTATCAGCAACATGTGATTTTTTGTTCTTTTTTTTTTTTTTTTTTTTTTTTTTGAGAAATAAATCAGAACAATTTATTTTCTAGTATGAATGATTCTTAATCATGGCAATTTGTTGATATTATCTCATTTATAGCAAATATTTTATTGTTTTATTTTTTACAATTTGTCTGTAACAGAATACCCATAGTTAAAATGTTGTCATAAAATAGAATCTAGATGTATTTTTTGAAATATCACTGAAAAATAACAGAATCTTACACATAACAGCCTAAGTGCGAAATGCAGAAATGAAAACCATGAAAATGGCTACACAATTATTAATAAGATTTATATTCATATATAATATTTTTCAGTTTATAACATTAGGACTTGCATAAAAATTATCTATGGAATATCCAGTTACATGTTTTCACTGACATCACCAATTTCTGTAATCTTTTCCAGTTCACAATGTCATTTTGCTTCCTTATCTCAGGGAATATGACCCTGGAAAGTTTCTTCATAAATTTTTATCATATTAATACTTAGCCAGTTAATAAAATCATGGTGTAGAATAACATTTATTGTCTGAAGTAGGAAAGAAAATATTACCTATATAAATTAACATACTGATGCTTAACGTGGCATCATTCTATAAAAATAAAATGGACAATTCACACAGTGTAGAAACAAAGCACAAAATGTCACAATGAAACATACAATTATATGATGTGAAAGAAAGAAAAAAATGTATTTCAAGAATACTTACAACCAGATTCTGTACTTGTGGCACTCAAGCTTGCACTATCTCCTACAGTAAACCCTGCATCAGAAAATGGCTGTGGCGACAATGACAATGGATCATGAACATGACTGTCAAACAAGTCAAATGTGTGTGCACCCTGACCCTCTGTCAGTCTAATGTTTTGAGCAGGATTGCCCATGTTGGATAAAAGACCATCATCCAAATGGGGCAAATTGCCAGCAGAATTAGCACTATTCATATCAAATGTTCCAT
The DNA here is from genome assembly GCA_012295275.1 of Chrysomallon squamiferum. Classification (NCBI taxonomy): domain Eukaryota; kingdom Metazoa; phylum Mollusca; class Gastropoda; order Neomphalida; family Peltospiridae; genus Chrysomallon; species Chrysomallon squamiferum. Next base: position 38,327,347 of record CM022665.1, on the reverse strand, counting down.
CATGCAGCATTTCACTGTCATTGTAATTAATTGCACTCAACATAGCGTCACTAGTTATGTCAGTGGCAGGAAATGGCAGTGATGGAGCACCAGTTTGAGATGACAATGCCGGACTCTGCTGGCCACCACTAGAATCCGGATATGACACAACTGAAATATTTAATGGTGACATTCCTTTTTCTTCACTTAACTGTGAAGCAATATTTAAGTCTGATCTATCCATACTGGATTTGAGGTCAGTTTTTCCACCTTCAAGCGACTGCTGAAAGTGTGAATCTGCCATTTTATTTAATGAAGAAATTAAATCTTGAGCAAAAACTTGATTTTCTTGGCTCTGATCTTTGTCTTCCTTAACATAGGATACTTTCAAACCATCTGCACCCAAAAACGGTAGTGTGGTGCCAAAAGTGACAGGAATTGTGGGAAACACATAAGAAAGAGATATATTGGGATCCATGAAAGTATGGCAAGCTGGTAAATCTCCCTGGACAACTGGTGTCTGTACATCTGAAGCATCCATGCTGCTACTGGCCGAAAACATTCCCGAATCAGAGTTATCTGCCCCTTTCTGATCTGTTTCCATTTCCCAACAAACAAACACATTCCTGTTGTTTCTGACTTATCTTCCCAATACATTGTCATGTACCCAAAATGCATCCATAGTAAACTGATTCATAACATAAAAAGCTAAATTAACACTGAGCCTCTTATGCATATTATGCATAATGAAATGTTATTTAAAGTTTTACTGTGAGAACTGGTTACATTTTGACAGTACTTTCTGAAAAAGAAAGAAATAAAATAATAAATAATGATTTCAAAATATTATACAGTTAACATCGTATCATGTACATGGAAATTTAATAACAGAATATTAATTGGAAAAAAATTATTATGATTTTGTTTGGGTTTTTTGTTTTCTTAATTTATATATAATACATGCAATAAAGCAGTAATATTATTTTATTTCTAATAGTTTTAATTGTTTATATACCAAACCTACACATTCTGTTAAGTCACGCAATTAATTTTGTACTACACAAGTCATAGCTTACCGATATTTAAAGAATTATCTTGGTAACAACAAAAAGTATTTTTCTTATTAAAGAAACCTTATTGTTTATAATTTCATGATAAAAATCATGAAACTGTAAACAAGAAGGCTTTGTTTAGTAACAAAAAACTTTTTGTTGTTACCAAGTATATGAATAAATTCCATTAATATATTTAAAGATGCAAAATTTTTTACAAAAGCATTTTTTTATCATACTTTAGCAATATACCAGTAAGTATGCTTTTCAGTTTTCTTTTATAAATAGATCAAAATCTTTTCTTTATTAAAAATCAATAATTTCCAAAAATAATAAATGTCAAAAACTGTGTTGTTAATTACCAAACTTTCTTATTGCAATGAAAGACAAAAACTACTAAATTGCTTCTCTTTTATATGATTTAGTAATGTTTGTTTTATTGTTTCCTTTTGTTTTTTCGTTTCTGCATGTTAGATCCATTATCATTATGACTTATTTTTTATTATTATTAATTTTTTAATAGTCAACATTGTACGTGACAAGTGCTCTAAAGTTTACTGCAAATATTCGAAAGTAGTTCCGATCGTTATTGTCATGACTATATTATATGTTACTGTTTCTATAACTGTAATCCTAATAAATGAAGATAGATGCGTTAAACGGAAATATTAAATATGAAATGAAATACACAAAAAGCTGTAAAGGGATAAAAAAAAAAAAAAAAAAAGTATAGGGGTATGACGAAAATTGTGCGCAATGTGCAACAACAACAGTTGCATCCGTAAAGAATATTAAGTTAATCTACAGACAAAGATAAAATCTAGTGGAGAAATCTACAAAACACGCAAATAAAAATAAAAATAGAAAGCAGGCAAAGAGGAAATACTGAACATTTCAAGCTAATCGTACCTGTAGCCATTAATTTGTCAAGGCTAAATTACGCTTAAATGCGTGCAACTTCCTTATATAGTTCCTTGTTAATTCACGTATTTCACAGTAAATGCAAATTTAAAATCAATTATTTGTACAAAATACTGATTGCGATTGTTACTTCATTTTTCCATTGATTATTACAATACAAATATTATGTTCTATCGTAAAGTAGCCAAGGTAGTTTTTGGCCCAATAATATATATTTTTTTCCACCATCCGGATGGAAACTCGGTTCTAAAAGTAGTGCATGACGTAAAGAACAACAAAATAATATCTAAACCGCCAATAGCTTTACTATGATGAAACAACTAAACTAAATAATGTTTTAATCTGTGCTTTGACCGATTTAGTGCCGCTCAAATACCATAACATTTGCAGTTGAAATTTATATATTCTAACAGTTTCGTAAATTATTTTCGATTTTACCTATATATAATTATTATCTTAATTATGTTACAAATAAATAACAAAATCAAACAAAAAATAATAATGCATTTTAAAATAAATAATTAATAAATAGCTCTGCTACTACAACAACTGATTTTTTTCTACTACTGCTATTATAATAATTATTATAATCATTATCATCATGATGATTAGTTTATTTAGTTGTTTTAATATTTATTTATTACTTTATTTAATATCATCATCATCTTATTATAGTATTATTGGTGTTAATATTATTATTATTATTATTATTATTATTATTATTATTATTATTCAGCTGAATGCGAATTCTTTATAAAGTATAGCTTATACTATCCCATATTTTACAACTGACACATGTAATTACTAAAAAAAAAAACAATCAAGGTTAAATTGTCGACGTAAGTTTAATATTTAGTGTTTTTTATTTCTTCTATTCCCATTAATTGCTCACGCATATAAATCTCTCTCTCTCTCTCTCTCTCTCTCTCTCTCTCTCTCACACACACACACACACACACACACACACACTCATACATTCACATGCATACACATTCACACATTCATTCATTTAATTATATACATACATTTATTCAGGTATGCAAAAACACACACACGCACAAACACACACCATCAATTATCCAGATACAGTAGTTTGGCGTTTCAGTCCACACATTTCTACAAATGCAAAAAAATATTCAATGGATGAAATAATACTATAATATTCCACAATACCACATTAATCTATCTTTAATATTTTGAATAAAATCTGTTTTATTAACTTTGAAATTAAAATTATACTTACTTATTTTAAACTTAACAACAGTCAGAGACATGAGACACGTAATTAAAGTGGCCACTGTAATTATCGTCAGGTCTTGTGAAACAAAAGTGTAAAATTAACGTAATTTACTGTTAAAAAGCTTTAAAAGCAGCTATAACACGACAAGAACGGCTAACTAAACTAAAGTTTATATACAGTATTAAAGAATATTAATTATATTTGAACTAGTTGACAATAACGCTCACAATTGTAACTGCTGTGTAGCGAGTACTATAGAGAACGAAATACTGAGCACTTTTGGGTGACGTCACGAAAAACGTATAAAATTTACGTCACGTTCAAATGGCGGAGAGGTCTGCGAAGAGAATGTACGCAAACGAATCTCCACCAGGTAAAGTTGGTTTTTTTGTTTGTCTAGTTTATTTGTTTGAGTACTGGAAGCAGGGTTGCAAACTCACAGATTGTACTATGATACCGTTCCCTGTAATATTAATTAACAAGTAATCTCTGAGATAATACCACTAAACATAAAACAAATGCAGTTAGAGTTACTGTTATTATGTTATTACTGTTAATCATTAATATTATAAAATTCGCGTAATTTTTGGTGTGAAATGTTTTCAAGTTTTGATTACAGTAATGGTTCAAATTATAAATTATAAACTTGATTCTTCTGTGACTTTTCTGTTGATATTTATTCCGTTATTATTATTAGTATTATTATTGTCTCTAGTATTGGTTAAAAAGAAGGTGACTTACCTTTTCTTCGTAAAAACAATGAAATGATTCTTGAATTTAGCATTTTCAGGAATATACTACTTTATATAATGTTTTAAGTCTGATAGTCTTGATCATTAAATGATTAATTACAGTTTTTGAAAACATTAGCATTGTAAGTAAATTTAAATTGTGTTAATTTTAAATGTAGACAATTTTAATGTTTTCGGTTTGTTTTTAAAAAGACCAAACAGATTTGCCTTTTAATTAAGTATGGTCAATAGATTCAGTAATACATATATGTTTTATATATAATTTTTTTAATTTAATTTTTTACATTTGTTTTACATTGTCATTTAATAAAGAAAATGATGATGATGATAATAAAATAAATTCAAACTCAAAGCCACCACAAAAGAATGAAAAATACAATGCTGCTAAGGTAGTAGAAATAAAATAATAGTCTTTTTTAGTATGTGATATATTTTGATATATAAGGTAGGTGTAGGTTTTTTTATTCTGTTTTTTGTTGATCAGCACAGTGGATTATATCTATTATACTTTCTAGGCAATGGACCAGTATATCACACACATTCATTCATATTAGATAAACATGGTACAAAGTTTAATATGTCTAGGATGAGTACGAGCAATAATGTAGTCGACTAGTCTTGCAACTTGAACATTATTGTGTGTTTATTATGACACTCAGTGATAGATTATTTGATGTAGCAATCATAAATATAGATTTTGTATATATATATATATATATATATATATACTAATATAGAACAAATTGTGTGCATGTGTCAAGTGTGTATATTTATATTAAAAGAAAGAAAAAAGAAATGATGTGTTCATTAAATATATAAAGTACTGTCTAAAAATTGTTTTATTTGTGGGCGAAGAAAAAAGAGCAAAGCCATTACTTAAGTATACATCAGGATTTTCTACAAATAAAATCATATCTACATTTTCCCAAAAATAACAGATAATAAAGTACATTGCATAAATTATATATATATTCTTTGTGAGTTTTAATTTTTTCTTTCTTTCTATTTTATTTATTTATTTATTTATTTTATTTTTTTTATTTTTTTGAGAAGGTGCATAGGGCATGCAGTTTCGTAGGTTCATTGTATGTCATACATGCTCTAGGAGTTCAAACTTGTTTTATTTACTATTTAGCTTTAGAGCATAGCTTATCAATTTGAATAGTTTAGCTCTATCAGTCTATGCTATAAAAAGTGTGAATGTATCTTTCAGTTTGGTTTCTTCTAGTTTTAAAAGATGTTATATACTTCATTAATAAACATTAGATTTATATATATACATGTACACTGATTTTAAACAAAAATAAATGTTTGATGAAAAAATAAATTCTCAAAAAGTTTGGATTAACCTCCTATATATTTACAGAAAAATATGTATATATTTTTCTGTTTATGTACAAGAAGAGAGAATATATTAATATTTTAGCTTAACAGTTTGGTACTATGCACATTAAAATGTTCCCATTTATTTTAATACTGTGTACATTTAAAAAAAAAAATTTTAATTATTTATTTATTTTTATTTATTAAATTAATACTTTTAGATGGTGTCCAGAATATTCTAAATTGTATATATGGTTTGTAATATGTTTCAGATAATTATACTTTCATTAAGTGGCGATCTAATTGTGTTATATTAACTATATGTCACTATTTGGACTTCGGATTACTGTAAACAATTTAATATTGCGAAAAAAAACTATATATATAATACATGAATTATCTTCTAAAACAAAAAGATTTTACTAAAAACTTTTTTCTCTCCTTTTTAATTTGGTCAAAAGGGGTTTGCAAGTAATTTCTGTTTCTGAGAATTTTCATTCTTTAGAAAAAAAGTAATAATAGAATATTCCCATTTAAGTGAATATCAAGTTGTTTACAGCATTTCTTAAGTAATCAAATTTAGTATCATCAATAATGAGGACAAGAAATAATGAAAATTACAGATATAAAATTCCGCTTTATGACAATTGCAGGTGTCTTGATCTGCGTGTTTTCATGAATGTCAAGGAAAATTATATGATCGAAATATTATACTTGTGTGATCAAATATATCTGATAAACTAACAGTATGGAGAATCTAAACTTGGACACCAGTGAAAATGCTAACCGTCCTGATATTGGTAAGCTGATCTATAATTTTAAAAATCTCATTCGTTGTTGTTTATAGTTTTTAATTTTTATTAGTGTTATATGGTGTTTTGTTTATTATAATTTATTTATTTATTTATTTTTAATTTTTTATTTATTTACTGTAATTTATTTTTATTTTATTTTTTTATTATTATTTTTTTTTTAAATGTTACATATTGTTGTTTAAAATTAAAGTTTATATTATTTATGCCTTAATCTCCTTCTCCCATTTCTTCATAACCATGTTCTAATACAGTTTGTAAAATATCGTACAGAGCCAAATTTTAGCCATTTACCACACCTCTAGAACCTGGGTTTGAGTGTTAATTATAGCAGGAAATGTAATCTCTCTGAGGTTATGATGACACAGATGTGTACACAATTCTGAGTAATGGCTTTTATTTTTATTTTTAAATTTGGGAAGAATATATGATACATCCATGCTCGCAAAAAATATGCCACATATTGCTTGCTATGAATATGTTTTGTTTGCATGTGTTTTATATATATATATATACATACACATGCTTGTTAGTATTGTTCTTTTTTGTTCTTTAGTTTTGGGTTCATTATTAATTTTTGTTATTGCTGCTGTTCAGTTTAAATACATTACAACTGACCATAATATTACTACTGCTGCTAATATGATGATAATAAAAATACATTATAATTAGTTTTTATAATCATATTGTTTTTAATTAGATTCAATGTGCAGTTTTGTTAATTCTGAACTGAACAGATATTCATCTGTCAAAGCTGAACTAAAAATATGCAATGGAATTTAGATGTGAAATGACCTTTCACTGGTGGTAATATATAGTGAAACTTTTTTGAACAAGACTATAAATTCCTAAATCAGAATTCTTCCACAATCCCATTTTTGACACAATTAGAATACAGATGTTATTTACCAAAAAAAAAACAAAAAAAAACATTTAATAAAACATGTATGGTATTGTATTCTAAATATATATAAGCATATGTTTTAAAATTACTTTTTATAGGAATCGACTGTAAATGTTACTGCACAAAATAGACCAAAATAATTGGAAAACCGGTAAAATAAATCTAATAATGTTGCTTTCTCAAAAAGTGTGACATCTGCATAAATTGCTACTGTGATTCTAAAGAATGGAAATGATCAGTGAAGGCACTTTTGCATGGGATAGCGAGCTGTCAATAAATGTACAAAACAGCAAGTAAAGTTGTATTGGAAAACACATGTACATGCAGTTTATGAATGTCTTTTTATCTTGTAATTGTCATTATTTAGTGTCTTATGATTGCCAGTCTTTATACTTATGTAACCTAATAATGGTCTTTTTCAAGTTGCTATTCAGTACAACTTTAAAGCAGAATTCAAAATGTTAAGTAAAACAATCATGGTTTCTGACAGTAGTGTATTGAAATGTAAAACCTCAGTAAGGCTAAACACATTTATTTAATTATTTATTCATTCATTTTATACATATATATATATATATATACACACACACACACACATACATACATATATTTAGTTTAAAAAGAATTTCACTGAACTGAAAATATGTCAGTGTCAGGTCTAAAACAGAACAATTATCAGACAATTAAAGTATAAAGTGGCACATTATGTGTTGACATCTGGTTAACTGATCTTATCTTAACAAGGATGGGCAAGTTGTTTCACATATTCTGTTACACAGTACAACAGTCAAAGGAACAAATACATTTCTTCTACTTTATAAAAATACATTTTTTTTTCTTTTCTTTTTTTATATAAATGTGTTTAATTTGGGGGGGGACAAAAAAGTAATGCATTTGAATTTGATTTGTAAAGAAATTGAGAACAGATTATTTATTTGTTTGTTTATTTATGTTGTAAGAAACAAGTCTACATTTTTTGATATTACCACCATCATTAATACTATGGTTATCTTATTTATCTTTCATTTTTTTTTTTTTTTTAAATTGTAATTTAAACATATATATTTGGCAGGGTTTCTTTTTACACTGAATTATTGCAATAATTATCTTCAATTTTTATTACAGCAACTGGAAATGCTGAATTGCTTTCAAGCAGTGGTTTCTTGGGCTTCTTTTCTTGTTTGTTTCATTAATTTTTTTATCTATTAAATTATTTATGTGTGTGTGTGTGCGTTGTTTTTTTTTTTTTTTTTTTTAATATATATTTATTGTCATTTACAGTTTCTTTTTTTTTAAATTTTAAAATGGCTAAATTGCAGTTAATAATTGTTTATTAATAATTGTGATTCTTGTTGTTATTGTTATTCCAAATCAAATTAGAATTGATAGTTAACAACAAAAAAAACTTGACAGTTTACAAGAAACATGATAGAACAATATTAATAAATGATATGTAGAAATAATATAATATTAATTATTAGGTGATATATTTTACATTTATAATTCAACAAATTTCAGTTAATAATATGATCCCAGTAAAATGTATTAAATACTTTAAAGAATAACTAAACTATTGAAAGACAAGATAATATATAAAAAAATAACAATAATAATAATAATAACAATATTTTAACAGAGTTTGTTAATTAAAACAAATATGCATAATTGTAAACTAATATTCACTTACAGAAATTAGTATTCATTCTCTTTGTTCTTTTGGTTTATTTTATTCTGAAATATGTTAATTTTTTTTTTTAATTTTTTTTTTTTTTTAATTATTATTAATGCCTTGTTTAAACATTCATTTTTCGATTGGTTAATTATGTTAGTTGGCAAAAATATTGTTATTTCATTTTATTTTTAAAAACATTCTTCAATTTTATTGGTAGCTGTTGCCATATTGATTTGTGTTTGTAAGTTTAGTTAGTCCAACTCCCGCCATATCAAGGTTTTGTTAACCTGATGTTGACACACATATATATATACAGATAACTTTTCATAAGTGTCATTTCATCATGCAAGCTAGCAACATTGAGGGTAAGTAGGAAATCAGATAAAACAGTTTAAAAAGCATGCTTGAAATTGAATGCATATAGCTGAATATGTCTTTTGAACAACATAGATGGATTTTGTTTTTTCGCCTTGGGAAATCAGACTTCAGAATTTTGTTTTTAGTTGGACATTTGAAATCGGGGAAACATTTTCATTCAGGCTATTTTTTGTTGTTGTTGTTGTTGTTGTTGTTATTTAAAATGTATTTATAATTTATTCATTATTATGTTACTGTTTAATCTGATATAGTGGTAGATATATAAGAATCATATTTCTGTGCATTAGGTGTCGCATTCATGCAGGCTTCTGTATTAATAATAAGAGTAATTCAATTATTTTAAAATAACTGAATATTAATTTAGATAAAGCAAAGTACATTTAATGTGTCTAAAGGCACCATAAACAAATTTTCTATACTCCATTATTTGATCTCAATTATTTGGTTATATCAGAATAAATCTCCATTAGCAGCAAGAATTGTTTTTTTTTTTGTTGTTGTTTTTTTCTTCAGTATATTATAAATAAGAAAGTACATACTACGTTTCTGGTAACTTCTTTTATGGAACTAGGACAGGAAATACCCAAAAAAAAGATGAACTAAAGATAACTGATTTTGCTACCCGTCATTTAGATAACTACAGTTTTGTAATTTTTTTGGTTTTATTGTGCTTGTGTTACCCAGTTTTGTGTATCCTTTCAAATGGCCATTATTATTATTATTATTATTATTATTATTATTATTATTATTATTATTATTATTATTATTTGTGTTGGTGGTGATACTTATCGATTTTATACAGATAATTGTTTTGTATCAATAATTTAGTGTATAATACACAAATAATAATAATAATTATTAAAAAAAAAAAAAAAAAAAAAAAGAGATGAATTTCCTATTATTGTCATTAATCTTTCATAATTTAATACATAACATTTTTTCTTTCCCTCCCCCTATTATTAGGGAGTCACAATAACTCATAAATATCTAATGTTCAACAAATTTTCATAAATGTGTAAAGTAATGTCTATTTTTAATGTTACAATGTAACAAATATTTAAATATAAATAATACAGTCAATACAAGAATAAGTAAATTAACTCATATTTTTATTTGCAGTTTCTGCTGCTGGGGTTCCTCTGAAGGGTCATCCAGTGCAGATAGTGCTGGCCAAAGATGACCACACATTTGAGCTGGATGAAGAACAGCTAGAACTTGTTTTGCACCACCCAGCCATCCAGGATAAGAAAGTGGTGGTTGTGTCAGTAGCAGGAGCTTTCCGAAAAGGAAAATCATTTCTCCTGGATTTCTTTCTTCGATATCTGTTTGCAGATGTAAGTTTTCATATGTCTGAAGCTTTTTTAATTTATTACAATCATTATTGTTATGTATTTATTACAGAAATGGTAGGTAATCATATTGCTACAGTTACTGATCATGATTAAACCTCAGTCAACAGATAGTAATAAAAAGATTTAAAGTTGAGTGAAACATAAAAATGCCCAGATTCATTTTGGAAAAGCTAAACATTTTTTTATTTTATTCATTAATAGATACCTAAAAATAAAGTTTGATAATTTTGCATATTTTGTGATATCACTGCATACACAGAAGTAGAAAACAAATCTGTTAAATCTTTGGATATTGCACCTTAGATTCTTTTTTCTTCTTTTTTTATTTTTCCCACTTTATCATTTTTAGGTATTTGTTGATAATTTTATTTATATTTTAAGAAATATTTTTTTTATTTTTTAAAGAGAAAAGAAACAACAGCAGCCAAAAAAAAAAAAAAAATAGATAGATATTCAGTTGCATGACAGTCATTTTCCACAGCCTGTTTATAATGGAAATGCTTTACTATATTGAAGTTTCCAGTTCTTTTTGAATTGTGGACATATAAAATAAATGACAGGTTAATAGTGACCATAAAGACCAGACAACAATGTTACTGTTAGATTATGGCGTTGATTTATATACCAGCCAGCTTGCACACAGCTGTTTTAAGTTTGGAAAGTCAACCAAGTTCAGTTGCAGCTGACAGTCATTTCCTGTAAATCCATATGTCCATAATTAAATGAATGTAAAGTTGCAGAGCTGTGGATGACAAATGATAAAAGATGTTTACATGTGTGCTCTTAATTGGGATAAATATTTAATTATAGATATCACCGTTTTATATAAATATAACCCTTTTCTTTCTCCTTTCTTTTTTTTTTTCATCATCTTTACATGTGTACACAGTTACTAAAATAGGCCATGCAGTCTCTAAACATTTTAATATAATAACTGTAATAACTGAATTAATTACTACTGCTATGGTTATTATTATCATTATCATAATAATCATTGTTGATGCTGTTATTGTTTCATTATTAATCCATGTGACAGTTCCATAAATTAATATTAATTTATTCAAGTCTGCTGTGCATATTTTTCCATAAATAATTAGGGAAAGATTAAGTCATGGTCACTATTGTTTGTGTGTTAGTGAGCATAATAACTGTTCTTATATTTCCACAAAATTGTTGTGTTGAAAATGTTTATAGATGACTACACAGGCACATGCACTCAGACACACACATACTGATATCGATGGACTTAAACTGTGAATGAATTGGCAGCTACAACTGGGGCATTTCGCTTTCACCAAAAAGATAATCTCTGTTTAAAATGACATAATTATTATTTTGCTTTCTAAAGGGTGCTCCTGATTGGATGGGAGATGACAATGCCCCACTGGAAGGCTTCACGTGGCGGGGTGGGTCCGAACGTGACACCACAGGCATACTTCTATGGAGTGAACCTTTTTTGTTGCAGATCCCTTCAGGAGAAGAGGTGAACATTTTTTTTTTTTTTTTAATCTTTCTTTGTTAAATTTTGTTTTGCTTAGAGAAATTTGATGAATTCAGTTTTATTAGGTTCACTGTCTTATTAACATTGTCATAATTTTCAGAATTTCATTTTGGTGCTAACATCAAATTATAAGTCAGATCAATTAATATTCGAAATTCACACAAGATGTATACCGTATATAGATGTGTATCCATTGAATTTTTGACTATTAAGGTAATATTTTTCAACTTATACATAGGGATGCATCTGAAAAATGACTATCTACGGGATGCATCTAAAATAAGTCTTTCAGCTTTTCAAAAATATAATTTTATCGTATAAAAATTTTTGAAAAATTAAATAAAACCAAATATGAATGTAAAACATGATATTCTTCCATTTAATGACATAAAAATACATTTTAAAGCAAGAAAACCGTCAGTACGGCATTATGCCTTACAGCATCTTGCAATGATCTAGGAATGCAGACTTCTCTGCCAAATTGCACTAAATATCGGTCCTAATTTCATAAACAAAACTCACTTGTGTTATTTTAAAGAATTTGGTGAAATAATATTGTTAGAATTTTCAGCAAATCTAATTACTGCAAGCTTAAATTGTGCAGTATATTTATTTCGTTTGCCTGGCATCATATACAATATTTTAGGGCTGTGGCCATAAAATTTTGTAAATCATAGAACGGCTAAATATAACGGTAAGTTAGGTCTCCATGTTAGACCTATTACATTAAAGAGATACTATTTATGATACATTTAGGCTATAGCTCGTGTAATACATGCATTTACGTTATTATGGTATGTTCATGCAAGTTATGTTACAGTAGGTGTACAATGTAGGCCTTCATGGCACTGTCACACTGGTCTAAAAATAGTGACAGTGCCTGGAATCTACAGTCGACTTATACACAAGTAATACCTAAAATGACGCAATTTTTGGTCTTAAAATACACATCGACTTATAAATAAGGTCGCCTTATACACAAGTATATATGGTAATTCAGTAGGTTTCAACCTATATTTGAATATCGGTTGTGACCAGTTTAGTTTATTGTTTTACCAAGTTTATACTTGTTAAAAGTAGCTGCGATGACTTTTTCAGTGTTCATTTGGAAGCCATTATGTTGATTCTAATTCTGTTTTACATTGCAGAGAAAATATTTATTTATTTTATTTTGATTTATTTTGATTTATTTTGATTGTTTATTATATTTGTTATCTTATTATTTTAATATTCTGTTTCTAAATTTTAGGTGGCTATTCTTTTAATGGACACTCAAGGAGCTTTTGACAGTGAATCTACTGTACGGGACTGTGCCACAGTTTTTGCCCTCAGCACCATGATAAGCTCAGTACAGGTAAATGTTAATCATTGCTTAATCATTTCAGTGTTAAACAGTGGTGTGAAGATGGGATTTAGACGCCCCAGTGCTAGCATAAACTATTCAGTTACTCCATATTTAAAATTTATACATACCTCCTTGCAGGCCAGTTGTGAGCAGATGTTGTAAACACACTTCAATGTAAAATATTTGAAATAAACATCTGGGTTAATCATTGTTTAATAAATAAAAATAAAATTTAAATTTAAAAAAAAATAAAAAATCTGGTTGATTGCATTTTCCATGAATATATTAATTTTTTAATTTTTGTTTAATTTTTTTCCCGATTTTTATTTAATAATTCTATGTTTATGTTCTTTGGGTTTTTTTAAAAATAACTTAAATGTAATTTGTATTTTATTTTAATTAAAGCATTTATCAATTTTGAAGGCAGAAATGACATTAAATATTTTAGGGTAATATTTGTTTATTTTTAATTAATTTATTTATTTTAAATTTATTAATATTGTTTTAGTTCTTTGGCTTACTGTCACATGGTATAATCTCATTTGACACATTATCTGTAATGTTGATTTTCTATTATTTTTCTTTTTTATACAGACTACAGACCTAAATACTATCTTTATTATTGTTTTATCAGGTTTATAATTTAACTCAAAATATCCAGGAAGATGATCTTCAGCATTTGCAGGTGAGAATTAGAAAACTCAAGATCTTCTTGTCTCTTCTTTTTTATACATGCATATAAATTTTTATACATACAGAGTATTATTTTATTGTTTTATAAAGGAAATTACAGGTATTCTTGCTTCATTTTTTCAAAAATGCATTCATACATGCATACATATATATTTATAAAAAGTAATTAAATTTTCTAAAAGATAAATAGAAATAAAAAGCATCAATAAAAAAAGTTTCTGGAAAAAGAAAAGAAGAATAATAAAATAAATAAATAATTAAAATCTTTTTTTTTTTCTAAAAACAAATTTTTAAAGAAATATTTGTTTGCCACATAATATATTTTTGTTTGTTATACCAACTTAAAACTAATAAACTTTTCCATCAATCTGTTTTGGTTTTATGCAGTTCTTTCATTTTATTTGTAACATGTTGTTATTATCGATTTCACAATTCTATTGCAGTTGTTTACTGAGTATGGCAGATTAGCATTGGAAGATAATGACAATGTGTCCAAACCATTCCAGGTCAGTAAATATTTACATCACAGCTGAACCAGCACATTTTTATTTTCACTTAACATTCTGTGTTAATGTTGTTATTATTTTATGTTTATTAGTGTATGTGTGTGTGTGTATATGTTGTATTACCCCTTCTTGAATCTCAGAAATAATGTGCAGTTTAACATTTATGATGAAGATTCTTAAAAATAATTAAAATAAATAATGAAATAAATAAATAAAACCAATCATGGAATATATTACACATTTACATACTTGAAAATAAACATTAGTTTTGTATTAAAACAATGTAGAATCATTTTACAGTTACCTTGTAGTATATCCAGTTTTATTTACAAAAACTTTTAGAAAATGATTTGTCATAAGAATAATTTCTTTGAACAGATGTATGTTGTTAGTTGCCAATTTACTGAGCAGAAGAAAAATGCCCAACAAATGTCACTGTTTACATTACAAACAATATTAAATTTTGTAGTTCGTAAACGAAATGCATGCCTCTCAGAAAGATACATAAAAAATGCCTGACATACAATAGATAAATTTAACCTCAACAGTCAATAAAGGTTTATAATATGAATAATTGGTAAATGTGCCAAATAAATGGAATTCACAGTTCTGTTGTTGTAACAACATTTAGTTTGTTTTGTTTAAAGTTTGGTTTAATTTCTTTTAAGACCTAATGTGGTCATAAAAACACTATTCAGTTAATTAGGAATTTAAATGGCATTAACAGAAATTAATACTACGTATAATTTTAATAATGCTGAAAAACATTTTCATTTAATTTTGTTTAAATTAGATAAATTTCAGAATTCAAGAATTATTTAACACACATACACTTTTCTGTATTTGGTGTAAGAATTTTTTTCAAAATGTACTCCTTTTTTAAAATTAATTGTATATTTTTTTGCAGAGTCTTTGGTTTTTAGTACGAGACTGGAGTTTCCCATATGAAGCAGCATATGGTGTTGAAGGTGGTAATAAGATACTTCAGAGAAGGTTGCAGGTTTGTATATTTAAATAATTTACTTTTTTCTTATTTTGTAGTTGAGTGATCTGGAAGATTTCAAAAATAATACCGACAATCAAATAAAAATGTATATTTGGTTTTGGGGTTATTTTTGATACAGGAGGGGAACTGACAGTGTTTTTGGTTATATTTCTCTTATGTATTTATATATATTGGTCTTTTGTTGGTCTTTTTGTGTTTAAATATGAACTTTTTAAAACTTGACATTGTCTATTTTGCTTTAATTATTTGACATTACATGGAATTTTTACTTCTTTTGATCATGCTAACAGACACTACTTGTAACTTGTAAAAATGGAACTGTTTATTCAGTTGATTTTAAACAACTTAATTTATTTGTGATTCAGATCTCACATCGCCAGCATCCCGAACTGCAGCAGCTACGTCGACACATCAGTTCCTGTTTTGATTCCATCAACTGCTTCCTTCTTCCACATCCCGGCCTTAAAGTGGCTACTAATCCACACTTTGATGGCAGATTAAAAGGTATGTAAATGTTTGTAAATTTTAATGGCAGATGTTAAAAGAATGATTAGTGGAAGAATATAGTCATTTTAATCCTTCATTCTTTCAATTTGCACAAACTTACAAGACAAAAATTATATTAGATATTTAACTTAATAATAATAGCAAAAAAATGAAATAAATTCATGTGTGTTTGTCCAGAAAACCCCATCAGAAATATGGTCAAAATGCATTATAAAGTCACCTCTGGTCTTTTTTGACATTTTTTGCTTATATTACAAGGTATTAAAGTATGTTGTCCTAAAAGAAATATTTTATGTGTGTAATTAAACCTAATTTGACATTTTTTATTAATTTAATTTTAATTTTTTATTAATGATCCTGTTGCCACTTTGCATAAATAGAGTATTTACAGTATTACTGCACTTTGTTCAGAGCAAGCAAACATATTAATCATTTTCAAAAACTCTACTAAGATTTGTGATTATATCAAAATATATCAACTTAGTACTGTTGCCTAGATATGTGAGATATAGCTAAATCCCCCAAAATATTTCTTTTGATTTGTTGGACAGAATAGTCTAGGGTTTATTTCTGAAAAATATTATTTTGAAATTATAGCGAAAATAAAGATGGCCTGTTAATACAGCCATAAACGAAGTGAAGTTTATTCACTGTTTGAACAAGTTGGCAACAGTGTGAAGAATTTAGCAATTGAAAATATTTTAGAAGTATTAGTTTATGACTACTTTATATTATGTCCCATAAATGATGATGAACTAAGTAGCAATATAACACTTTACAGAAACTATGACATTGACATGACAGTGAAAGTTACAAATGATACGACAAGTTAATAAAATAATACGGGTTGGTCTTTCAAATTTGTTAACCCATTAGTATTTGTATTTTCATAAACTGTATCCTGCTTTAGTTTGATGTATACAGGATGGTTAAAACACTTAATAAATGATGAAATTGTTACCAGTGAAACTTTTAATGTTATTTTCAGAGTTTGTTTTAGGCATAGTTTAATCTTCAAAATGTCTTGTCTTGTCTTCTGTTCTAAATGGAATACTTAAGTAATTAAAAGTGATTTTAATTGGAAATGATCTGTAGCTTTCAGAAAAATAGAAAAAAAAAGAAAATTAAAAAGTCTTGACCACGTGATGGGTTTTTCTAGACATATGTACAGAATTCTTCCAAAAAAAAAAATATATATATATATTGGTTGTATACTCACTTACTCTCCACTTACGTAGGTGGATCATTCTGTGAAAACCTACATTTGTCAAAGCATACCTATGTAATATTACAGTGTCACAGGAATGTAATAGTATTAATTGTTTAACTGAAACAAATAGGCCAGAGAATTGCTGCATGAGTATAGATCAATGTGTGTCAGAAGTGTATTTTAATTACACATGATACATGATAAATAAAATTAAGCCTTTAACATTTTGCTCATCAAATAGTCATCAAAGTATTTCTGTGATTGAGATAGGAGAATTAAAATTGCTGCTGCTTTTCAGATATTGAACCCGACTTCAAAGAACAACTGAGAATCCTAGTGCCTTTACTCTTGTCCAGAGAAAACCTTATTGTAAAAGAAATAAATGGCTCTCAAATTACCTGCAGAGATTTGGTGGAATATTTTAAGGTATCATAATTGGACCTGAATAGTTAACTTCACTGAAAAATAATATCAGATTGGTTCAGAATATTTTTGGCAATTACAAACACATACTCTCTCTATCTCTCTCAGTCAACCACTCACATTATCTCACTCACTCACTCATTCAATCAATCAGTCAGTCAGCCAGTCAGTCAATCATTTACTCACTCACTCGCTCACTGTAACAGTTCATTTTGTTGAATGGTAACTATATAGACTAAATCAGAATCTTTAAAATTGAACAAAATTAATTTTACTAACATAAAATAAAGAATAATTGTTGCTTATTAATCATGTTACTGAATGTACTAACATTTTAAGTAAGAATATTGTAGAATCTGATTTCTAAATATATTTGTGTTTGTGTGCATAAGTTCTGTATTTTGTGATTTTCAGGCCTATATCAAAATCTATCAAGGAGAAGAACTACCAGAACCAAAATCTATGTTACAGGTACTAATGTGAATTAATTTGAATATAAAATAATGTGATGAGGTAATTGGCCACAGTACATGTATATATTTTTATACTGTACAGTTGCATGCATGTACGCGTATATGCATACTGGTGCCCTTTTTTATATGTAGGTGTGTGTTTGGGGGTTTTTGTTGGGTTTTTTTGTTCTTGTTTTTTTTTATGTTATAATATATTTGCAAAGTTCCTAACTAAATATTTTGTAATTTATCACTTGAACATGTGTTAATGTTATTTATGTTTTCAACACTTTTTTTTCTTCAAATAATGCCTACAGCTGTTGTCATCCATTATATTTCAGAAGTTCTTTAATATTAGAAAGTTCATTTGTTTTACTCACTGCTTGTTTAACCATACATAAACGACATTTCCATTTGTCAAGTAAATGAACTTACTGCTATATCAGAACTTCTATATTTCCATGTTACCTTGCAAAAAAAAAAAATTCTTTAACATTAGAAAGTTCAGTTTGTTGTTTCATTCACTACTTGTTTGTATATTTTTTTAATTATTTTATTTTTTATTTTTTTAATTTATTTACTTTTTTTTATAGTTACTGCTGTATTCATTTATTTTCAGTGGTATGCTTATATAAATTATTCATGGCTTTTATTTCAAAACATTTATTTAGGCCACAGCTGAAGCTAACAACTTGGCAGCAGTATCTAACTCTAAAAATCAGTACGTTAAAGAAATGGAAGAGGTGAGAAATCAATTTTCAGTTTTTATCATCATTAAAAAATAATAATAATAAAAAAAGTCACTACAGTTAGTTAAAAATTAGATATTTTTATAATAATTGTTTTTTTTTTTTTTTTTTAATGAATGTTTAGAGAAAAACATTACCATATTTGCTTTATTAATTGATTAGATATACCAAAAATAATAATAAAAAAAAATAAAAATGAAGAAAATAGTTTTCACTATTTTGTTATTTATTTTTTTTTTTTTTTTTTTTTACCTTACAACGTTTTTAGATGTCAGGTTAGTTAGAAAATACAAGGTACAGCAGTCTTATTACTGTTGATGAATAACTGTTTTTGATGTCAACAAATTTCTGTGATTACCATGTTACAGCAATGAATATTTATAATATAATATTGATACAGCTGGGGTTAAACTGTTCAAAATGTATGTCATTTATATCGGTAAATGTATACAAATTTTAATTTCATTTTATTTTTAAATTTTAATCTGTTATAAAAAGGTCATCGGAGGAGAACAGCCTTACATGCATCCAGAGCAAGTGGAGAAAGAACACGTACGATGTTTCCGTCGAGCTGAGAAGCTGTTTTTCCAGACAAAGAAGATGGGTGGTCCAGAATTCAGCAAGAGATACTCAGACCAGCTGAGAGAGGAAATCATTGAGGCTTATGAAAACTTCAAGAAGCACAACGAGAGCAAAAATGTTTTCAGTGCTGCAAGAACTCCAGCTGTTTTGTTCACAGTGATGGTGGCCACGTACCTCTTGGCAGGAATCTTTGGTGTTTTGGGAATGGAGTCGTTGGCTAATCTCTTTAATACAGTGATGATTGTCTTCCTGATTCTGCTTCTTATCTGGGTGTATGCTCGGTACAACGGTGAATATAGAAGTGTAGCCTCAGCTATTGATCAGCTGGCTGACTGGATATGGGAAAATGTAAGTTTTCTTTTGGTATTTCTCATGGTCATTCTCTCTCTCTCTTTCTTTCTCTCTCTCTCTCTCTCTCTCTCTCTCTCTCTCTCTCTCTCTCTCTCTCTCTCTCTCTGTTAAAGATGCATTGTTGAATAGGTCCACTGGGCTCTTTTTTAAGGTTTATTTCTACAAATATTTGTTTTAATTTTTTTTTTCAAAATTATAGTTTATTCTAAGAAATTATTTTCTGTATCCAGTATTTATGCACAAAGGTATTTTTATGTAGCTACACTATTTGAAGTGGATTACAATGAAGTACTTCATTTTGTTTTCTTTGTTGTTGTTTTTCAGGCTCTGTGTCAGCTGTATACTACTGCTGCCCACCATGCTGCCCACCAGGCTGTCAACCAGGCTGCTGCACAAACCATAGGAGCAACAAGAAAGAATCAGTAACAATGGCAACTGTAGTTCAAAATATGCAACAACAATAATGTTCACTCCTTTCAGGGATAGAATTCAGTGTATTTGATTTTTAACCTTTTTTTTTTCTTTTTTTTTTTCTGTTTGTTTTTATTTTTCTCCCAGTCATAGAGGCACAATGTCTTTTTTTCATGTATACATTGGTTCAAGGAGTTGAAGGGGTCAGATTTTTGTCTATGATTTGTGCAATTATTGAGATGGAGGGGTTCCTAATTTTACTTAAAAGTGGGTTTGTGATGTTTCGTTTATATTTTTTTATTTATATATTGTTTTTTTTCTTCTTCTTTTTACCCTTAAAATCTAGAGTACAGTTAAAACTTAACCAAGTGGAAGAATTCAGAACAATTTTTAAATCACTCATAATGCAAGAAGCAGGTCTGAAACTTAATTTTGTTATCATTGTTAATTGTATGTACACAGAAAAGTTGATTTCTAGACGTTTGTGTTGTTATGTTTAATAACTGATCTACACTTGGCCAGTTAAAGACAGATACAAATCATTTTTTGCAGAGCTAAATAAAATAAAACATCACATTAGTATTTTAATTCTGCAATATCCCACCTTGCTATTTACTTATTTATTTTATTTGCTGTATTAAAATAATTTTTAATAATATATACATATAATCTTACTAAAGTACTTACAAATTAAGAAACTGAATGTTGGTGAAGGAGACTTATCTTTTCTTTTTAAAATAATACTCATTATTTTTAATTATAGTTAATGCTGGTCTGTTTTTATTTTTTCTATCTTCAGGGAAATTCTTAAGTAAAGGAAATAAAAAAAAATTAAATTAGATGATGAAAACATACATTATGCATCCTTCATCTATGATGACAATGAATGTAAATATTACCATAACTGGGATTGTTTTGTTTCTGTGATGTCATTCTTTTGCCACAGTTCATGTCTGTCAAATTTCCGTTATCTGTGTGTAAATCACCTGTCTATACCTCTTTGTTGATGAATGCTGAGACAAAGAGTAACCTACAGCTAAACAAAATAAAAAAAACAATGTACAGAGTTTTAATATAGAGGTTTTAGTATTAAAAAGTGCTTGATTTGCTGGTGTGAAACTGGCCCAAAATGTAGATTTTATCAGCTTATAGTCAGATTTGACATTCCATACCTTGCATTTTCAATCAGTGTTGTTTGTAACACCAGTTATAAAGTTTCTCATGGCTAACTGATACATGTGACAACCTATTTTTTTTTTTTTATCTTTTACTTGAACCCTGTATGTACTAAGTACATTCTTGTGAAAACACACTCTGAATAAAGAAATATAAACCTTACTAAAATAGATCAGTTGTATTCTGTGCAGTTGTATTATTCAGTCTTCATAGCAAGATTTTTTTTTCTTGCATGCTTTTACCAATAATTGATTAACTACACTGGGAAAAAATGTACACAGTAATACTTGAGAGATTAAGAGCAAATTTAGCATTTGTAATCAGAAATCACAGCCATGTGATGTGACTGATGTAAAACAAAAATAACTTTTTTAATTATGGATTTGATTAAAAAAACAGTTTAAATTTTTTGTTCTTTCTTTTTTTTTTTTTTTTTTTTTTTTTTTTTTTTTTTTGGGGGGGTTGGGATCTGGTGTTTTTTTTTTTTTTTTTTTTTTTTAAATTTAATTTCTACTGATTGTAGCAAATACAAAAAAAATCTAAATCAAAAGACAATATTTTTCATGAAAGGAACTAAATGCCAAATTGTATATTAAAATATGCATTTCTCCCAGTTTTGTACAGTATGTTATTTTTGTATTTTCACTTGGTTTTCTTCATTCAGTTAATGTGTTGATCATCAGTCTTGAAATTTGTATGTCAAATCTTGAGACAAAGAAAGGAGAACTTTTATGATTCATTTGTTTTTAATCGCTAATAGCTTAATAGTAATACAGTTTTATTATAGAGTATTATCCTAATGAAACAAATCATACTGTCAAAAACAAAATGTACCTTTTTAACCCCAATCTCGTTTGAATACTAGATTTGGTATCTGTAACATCTTTTGTAATCGCTAGATATTTCATATTCATTCATGTTTTCTTTTGTGAATGGGGAGTATTTTAATTTGTTTTAAATATTCAGTTACAATCAAAAGATTTCTCTGCTTTCTGGGGGAAAAAAGGTGCATTTTATTTTGCAATATCCTGTACAACTCTATCACATTGCAGTGAAAGAAAACCAAAATTAAGCATTGGTGAAGTTTAGTTTCTCATGAATTATTTAAATTTTATTATACTGAGGCATTAATTTTTTTTTTTCTCACTACTTGAAATGTATTTTAAACAACTGTAAAATATGTACATTGGTTTTTGTATGTATGTTGTAATTTGCCCTGTGTATTTTTACTTTGTGAAATTGTTACAACTAAATGTTTAGCTATTGATAAGGAAAAGAACACATTCTGTCATTAGATAGTAATTTGGAATGTTTTAGTGCCTTTGTCATTGTCATGTTTCGTACATGTATACATTAGTCATCTTTTTGATAAAGTGATCATTTTCCCTGCTCAATTTATGTAAATTCTACTGTTGTCAAAATAATTTCAAGTAAATTCATGAATAAAATTAAAGGCTTCATTTACCAATCCTCTGAGAAAAGTTGTCATAAATATTTTTTAAGACAAACATTTTATTTAGGAAATAATTTTATAAAATCGGATGGATTAAATAACACTCAAATAAAATTTCTTATCTCCTTTTAAAAGATAGAAATAGGTATTGGTGCAAAAAGTTGTTATATTTGAAAGTATCTTTTCTTTCAAGCATTAAAATTATATATGTATGTAATTATTTGGTTGCTGCTTATTTTTATCCATAATAAATGATTTTATTTATATTTGTGGTATGCGGTCTGCTTACTAAATTTGATTTGTGCATTTTTTTTTTATTCGAGATAGGCTGAAGTAATAGGTACCTACAAGGGATTCACAACAGTCAGTAAAGAATTGTATAGCCTATGTAAAAATATAAACAAAAAGTTTAAAAAGTGAAAAAAAATTATTAAAAAAATTATAGCAAACTGCAGTAATTCATTTCATGTAATATTAGATATTTTATACATATTCATGTATGCACACATGTGCACACATACACACACTCGCTGACACACTGACACACTAAGTACTTTATATAGGAATCCCGAACATACAAAGCTGGCCTGTCTGATCATGCAGTGCTGCATATTTTTTTTTAATTCTTTAAATCATATTGTTTGATGTTATGACGTGCACAGCCTGTGTTTCAATTACCCTGGTGATTTGGTTATTACGATTACTTTTGAATGTTGATATGGTTGACCATTATTTATTTGCATTTAATCTTTGTTCCTGGTCTCTTGCATAACTTGTATAAGAACTTTTTTGAATTTCAGGTTTTATGATTATAAGACTTGTTGTTACATTTGATTCAAATTGAATTACTCCATTTTAAACATTTTGAAGAGGTGTTCTTTGAAAGCAGGTTAGGTTTAAATTAATCTAAGCACAAATAAGGAAATTCCCAAGAATTTTATGGGATTTGTTTGTGTTTGTTTTTTTTTTTCTTTCTCCCCCCCCATAAATCCTTTCTCTAATGCTGAAAAAACAAAACTTTTTTTTTTTTTTTTTATATATATATATATATTTCATATCATTTGGTTCTGAATAAATGTAGCTGAAATGAAAGCATCTTCCCCATGTTCAACTTATTTTCACATATCTTCATTGATATAAATATAAAATTTTACAATATTATAAGCCTTTTCCTTCAATTTTCCTTTTTGGAAGTTAATACCATTTGTTATTTTATTGTATATATTTTTATTATTTAAATTTTCTTCCACAGACATATATCATTTTTTCTGTTTTAATGACCTGTACAACATATTTATTTTGATATGGTACCATCTTTTATAACCAAAGAGATGATCTACAATACTGCCAATGGATGGGAATATATTCAAAATAATATTAAATACAGAACTAATAATTATAAATATATATTTATCCCACATCTTATTTTACAATCAGTGATTTTAATTTTAATTTTAAATATATTTATATTAGTTATCAAACCAAGATATATATACAATAGTTATTACAATAATTGTAAATTAATAAAATTAAAATAAATGTTAATAATTTCCATAGTAAATTTAATGATAGACTTATTTGTTCATTAATTTTTTTTTAATAGTATAAAAATCTCTTTAATTGCATATGCATAATACCCAAGTAATTATTAACCAGGTATTATAATATTAACAAAATTTCATGCTCATCAAAGGTTTTATTATTAAAGTTTGAAACAGGATATTGGTTCACATATCTATTTACTATTCAGTGTTATATCATATTTCATTATAAAGTAACACCTATAAATGAACAATTATTAATGCAATAAAAATGAAGGGATCAAAAAAAATAAAAATTACTAACATCACCATTTTAGTAAAACAAATGTATTGGTTTGAACCATGTACATGACAGAGCAAACCTAAACATTTTTTATAATTTTTATGGCTTAACTTTCAAAATACTATAACATATTCCAAAAGAAAATACTTCATATCAAGTATTAGACAGGGGAAAGACGGGAGTGTTTTAAATTATTAACCATAATTTTACTTTTTTTAATTCTATTTTTCTGGAATGTTTAGAAAATGTGTTGTTTCTCAACTCTTGGGGAATGTTCTGTTGTGTTTTGTTTGTATTTTTTTTTTTTTTTAAATTAATGTACAGTCCTGTTTCTAACAGAGTAAAGAGGTCCATTAATGTGTAGAAATGATTGTAAAACCCAGTTGGCATTCCAGGCTTATAAACAATAGATTTATTTATCTTGCATGAACCAATGAAAAGTGTT
This sequence comes from Chrysomallon squamiferum, assembly GCA_012295275.1. Taxonomy (NCBI): domain Eukaryota; kingdom Metazoa; phylum Mollusca; class Gastropoda; order Neomphalida; family Peltospiridae; genus Chrysomallon; species Chrysomallon squamiferum. The sequence continues at coordinate 38,302,328 of CM022665.1, read as the reverse complement.
AAATAAATTTCAAATTATTCTTTGCTGTTTTGTTGTTGTTTTTTCAACTATAAGCCATTTTCAATACCTATGTTTTTGGACAGTGAGATTTATTACTCCTTTTCCCCCTTAAAATGAAATATTTTAATTTTTAAACTAATTACAAAGATGAATATCCTTTCTCAGATAAATGCATCAAGACAAATTAACACCTCTGATTATGTAAATCAAACATTTATAACCACTTTGCCTACTCTTCCTTTTGATGTAATTTAATATTTCAGTAGCATTTGGAAGTAGTGACATGGTTAATTTCTTTTATATTAAACAGTTATTAGACTTTATTTCAGGAACTGAGTAAATATGGTACAAGTGAAATCAAAGTGATACCATGTGGGAAACTTATTATAGGAAAATATATAATCATGTTCAGAAGGACTGATCCTGTGTCCCAGTATATCTTTGGCAGAACATTCTTTGCATTAACAAGCCAAGCTCACACAGTTTCTGTTTACATTCATAAAAATGTAATATATTTAATGCAAAAAAAATGACCAAATGAATATATACATTTTTAATATCAAGTCGATCAGTTGATTAGAATGAATTTTAAAATTTCTTTTAATATTGTCCAGTTCTCTTTTTTTTAAATATAATGTTTTTAACTTATTAAAATGAGCACTATTTCATAGAAATTAACTTTCCATTATATTTAAATTAGGAAACAATTCATTCTCTATTCAAAATATTCATCACTCTTTGGTAAAAGCAAAGTTTTTCAGTTTTTCATTGGTTGTTTTGGAAGGTGTATTTTTAACATCAGCTACATTATCATCGTTGATTTTTTTATTTTTTGCAGAAACAGGATCAGTTGTTTCTGTTTCTTCCCTTTTTCTTTTTTTATCCTGGTTTTCATCTGTCTTTTTAGACTTGGCCTTCTGTATCCAAACCTTAAAAATAAAATGTAATGAGATTTAAATTATACAACAGAATAAAAGTATCAGTATTATGAAATTTATATTTTTTATAAAATGAATAGAAAATAAATAAACATTTATTAATTTTGTACATCTTTTACTACAAATATCGAACACAAGTCCTACCTGTCTTTCTTCTTTAGGTAAAGATTTGAATCTTTCTGCAGCAAGATGATTAAAATCTTCTTCTGACAAATCAGGATGCTCTTCTCTAAGTTCTTCATTGTTACTTTCTAACCACAGCTGGAATGCATTTGGTGCTCTGAAAAAATAAAACTTTACTATTTACATTAGAATCCAATTATATTTTAATTAAAATATAAAATAATCTGTTTTTATAAAATGAGAGTTTGTGTTACTGGGACAATTAAGGGAAGACATTGATGATTAAGCTGGTAAAATTTTATTTCATTTTATTCAATTATTATTGGGTTTTTTTTTTTTCGCCAGTTCTTATCAGAATTTCAATTTGTTGAAATTTTAAGACAGTGTCATTATAATTAGAAAAGAGATAAAAATTCAGAAATAAATGCTGGTGTCAGCTCAAAATCAGGATTTCAATATGTAGGTCAAACTTTGCAAATAAATAGTTAAAATACATATACACATTATAAAAGACTTTTCACTGTTTTTTATTTAACTTTTTATTTTTTTAAAATTTTAAAAATTGTTCTTACAAAATTGGAAACAAATGAACATTTTACATGATAAAATAATCTTTGTTTTTTTAATCAGGACGGTTTTGTAACATGGGGAATAGTGTTATGAAAAATGTCTGAAAATTTCAAAAGATTCTATTTGAAATTCACCAACATTCATACAAAAAGATAAAACATTTCAGTAAATAACCTCCCCCCACAAAAACATGCAGCTGAAAAAATTAAATTTTAACAATTTAAACTGTGATTTGTTTTTCTCCTCACATGAAGCTGATCTTTTCTATGTCTCAGAACTTTCCCGAAGTAGCAATATATTTTCACCTACAATCTGATATTTTATTTGTGTAAAACTGCAATGAAACAGCTTATGAAATTTCATAAAACAATGGTGACAGATAAACAAAGAAGTCTGCAGTCACATGCCACATTTTGGTTAATCTATGTCACTTACTTAGTATTCTCTCAGCTGACAGTTTTCTAGCTGATAATTTACAGACATGACCAAATATTTGAAAAGAAATTGTTGTACCATTGTGTAGTGTAAAAGTAGAGCTTTCTGCCAGTATGCAGTATATGTCAACAAAGGTTCAGGAATGCATGAGATATACATATTTTTCAATAAAACGTCTGACACTGAACATAAACAAAGGAACTAAAATGATTGTGGTTGTGTATATCTTATTTATTCATGACATAAGCAAGCAGTTACCGAAAGTTAGATAACTATACAATATGAATTTGATAAAACTGGAAACCTGTGAAACATTTTTTACTTTTTTTGATTTTAGCAATGTTCACCAGCATGTCTTCCCTTAAAAGTGTGAGGAAAAAAAAAAAAAGGCTAAATGTTTTGGTAGGTTTCCAGGATCATTAACTTAAAAACAAATATACATTCATGGGAAAATTAAAAATCAGTACTAACTATAATATCAAAATTACGAGGAAAAAACCCAAAGAAAAACAACCAACAAAAAAAAAAAAAATATTTAAGATTTTAATTCAGTATATAGAAAAGCATATATCTATGGCATATCAACTATGTGATGTAGTGGAACAATCCAGCTATTTTCACACTAGGACTATATCTCACTCTAAGATTTAGTATTGACCTACTCACCCCTTTGTTTGTTTATTTTTTACATCTTCTGAACAATTCATTTCTTCACTCTTCTCTTTTGCTTTCTCTTCACCACCTTTCTTCTTGAACATGTTGGTTAGAGTTGTAGTCTGGAAATATTTGTTATTTAATTATGTATTATTTTTAGTTAATTAACAATATAAATTTTATATTTGGTTTGTTCGATAAATGTAATGTAATGTTCAATAAATATAAGTCTGAAAAAACAAAATAATAAGTTTGAAGTTGCATGAAATAATAGTACTAAAAGACTGCAGCCAGATTACCATGTAAATATGTAAACAATTTGTTAAAGGTTTAAATTTCTTGTAATCATAAATTATTATTTTATTTTTCCTGGAACATCTGTTTCTCCTCAATTAAAATAACAGTATCTAAATTAGAATTACATTCTTTATTGCTGTGACACTTGATTAGTTTTTTTATACTTCAGCGAATTAAACTCACCATTTAAAGTTTTTATTTTCATTTTATTAATTCTAATAACTGTGGTGTTCTTGATGATAGTATTAGTGTAGCTGTGGTACATGTGGTGATAGCAGTTGGTGTAGTAGTAGTGTAAGTAATGTCAGCAGTAACAGTAACAGGCCTTAAAATTGCTATTATTATAAATAAAAACATTCTATTAAAGTTAAATGCATGACATTCTATAGAAGTTAAATATTAAAGACATTATCAGAAACACAAGGTAAAAGTTTTTTTGTTTTGTTTTTTTAACAAATGTAAATAACATTTACCTTCCTGTTACCAGACTTAGAAATTTTCAAAGTGACAGGGAGTGGAGCTAATATCTTCTCTGGTTTTGTTTTATTCAAACTGTCAAAAACTTGAGATCCTTTGTTCTGCACACCTTTTGACTGAGCTGTGGAACTTTGCACCTAGTAAAAAAAAAAAATTAAAATTAAAAAAATAAAACATTTTTACACTATCTAAAAAAAATATCTATAAATAACAAAACAAATCAATTCTTATTTTTTTATATTATAATAAAAATTTATATTTAGTATTTTATTAAAAAGAAAAATAGAAAAAGAAAAGAAAAAAGTGTAACATATTAACAGACAAAGGAACAGGAACTATGAATTATACACATGGAATTTTGTGGTGCACATTTATTATCTACATACTGCTTTAGTGCTGAATGAAGCAATTTTATTTTACTGCAAAAAAAAATAATTTGTCAAATTATTTTGTAATCAATGATTAAAAATATATCAACTATTATTTAGATCTCACTTGCAGATTATCAGTATATTCACAACCAGAAATAATGGTATGTCACAGCTTGTATTAAATTAAAAAATACAGAATATTCTCAGTGTGATAATTTGTTTCTTAATTTCTGTAAAAATAGAAGAAAAACATTTCCAATTGTTCAGTGCTCAAAAAATAGAGGTAATCCATTTATAAATCTTGACAGAACTGATTTACAAACATGTTTTCTATAAAGGTGAAATTATTTTTTATATATCGATTTTTGATTGCTGTGTGTTGTTTGTTTTTACTTTAATTATAATATATTTAGTTAAATAAGCAGCATAAAATTTAAATGTGTTATCAGGTATGTACTAAAGCTGAATATTTGTGAGATACCTCAATTTCCATTTGATTTAAATGACATACCCATGTAAATATTTTCATGTATTTTGGTATACCTCTATGTTCAATGCCCGCACTTTTTGCAAATACAATGTCATTTATAAATCATTGTGATCTTACAGATCTCAGTAAGCCTTGTTTCCGTTTCTTGTATTCCCCCCACCTCCCCTATACTGAATCATCTGAAAGTGAAAAACAAATACCTTGAATGGATTAGATTTAGCCAGGAATGAAGGTCTTGATGTGTTTTCTTTTTCTTCTTTTGGTTTGATGACCAACATAGGACCTAAACATATAGTTTTAAAATAAAAAAATGTTTAAATATTAGAAATGGACACATTCCAATTTGGGAATTATTCAATTAAATAAATCAAAATGAATTAAAATTTTCTTTTAGATAGTATAGATACATTGTCTGATAGGTAACAATTAAGGATTAAGGTATGTATTGTTAATTTATCTTCTAAAAAAAAACTTGTATGTTAATGTGTTTTTATTTAATATCTATTACTTATATTAATGACATTGAGGTTTTTTTCCCCATTTTACTAACTAATAGAATAAGAAATATCTCATAAAACATTCATTATTTAGTTAAAAAACACAACCAAGGAACAAAAACATATGAGATTTACTTAATTATCTGTCAGCTAAAACATTTCAATAAGATTTATAATAAAAATCAACTGCAAATCATGAACAGCTTATGAAATGAAAAATATTATGTTGCCTTCATAAATGTTAGTGAAATGAACAATTTCTGGTTTAGAAGTATACATATCAAAAATGCATTAACTATTAACTAAATAAATACAGGATCTAAACAGATAAAAAGATAAAAAAGAAAAAGAAAAAAAGAATGAGATAGAGAAAATACCACCAGAATGTTAATAAGGTAATAAGTTTATTATTATTTTATGATTTATTGCAACATTTTACTATTTTTTATCTGTTTTTATTTGTTTCTGGGGTTTTTTGTGTTGTTTTAATGTTGTGAGGTATTACAATTATACTCTTTTTTTCCCACAGAATTATATAAAATCAAATATATTTGTAAAATGTTTAAATGGTCATTGTTTATGCAATTATTAATGACAGATATCTGATGGGGTAACTGTTGGAAAGATGAGCCAAATATACCTCACAATATCAAACAAAAAAACAAAAGTTTTTATTTTTTTTTTTTTTGAAAAAAATTAAAGAAAAAAGATTATAACAAACTGTAACAAAATCTGAAAAGTAATTTATTATTTTTAAATAACATTATTAATTAAATAAATAAATAAATAAACATGTAAAGGAATCACTACAGTATTCAAAACAATATACATTTGATCAACGAATGTAACAAAACAAATTATTGTTATGACTTCAAACATTCAATGTTAATATTATTAAATACAACAGTCCTTTCAAGATTAAAAAGTTCTTGCAAAAAGTTCTTCAGTTTCATTTAAAATGACACTAAAATGTGTCTTCATCACACAGTGAAGTCAAACAAAAGTCATGTGATCTGTATCTCTATTCTGTAATTTGAAAAGAAAAAAGGCAAAAAGATTGAATTTTTTTCCTAACTTAAAAATTAAGAAAAGTTTTTTTTCTGTAATTTAAAAAAAGTAAAAAGAACATATTTGTAAAAACAATGTTTTGAACCAACGAAATATGAAAATATTTCTGAAATTTGAAATAAATAAGAAAAGAAAAGAAATTTCTGCAATTACTTTCTAAATGTCAATGTATTGATTATTAGTAATGTTTTCAAAGGAATAGAAAATAAAAACGTTAACGTAGAGTACCAGATCGATACAAATAATAATATCCTACTGGTATTTATTCTGAATAGCAACAATAATTTATTTTAAAGGACTACCACATTTAAAGTATTCACCCACAATATAAAAATAATGACTTCACTGCAAAATGTAAAATAAAATTTAAAATTCTGAAATTCCATTCATTGGTTTACAACATTGATGCAACACCTAGAAATAAACAGAAATGTGTGTCCAGAGATCTATAACCTGAACACTTTGAATGGCAGAGAAAGTATCAGAAAAAATGTCAATGTAACTGGTTGCCAAACTTTACAAAAGTCTAGATATAAATAGAAATGCCCATCTAGTACCTATAGCATAAATACTTTGAATTAAGGGTGTGTTTCAGAAGATATCAGAAACCAAAAATGTCACTTTAATGCAAAAGTAAGAAATCCTTTTTAGCTACTCCTCCACAAACCTGTAATTTTTTGTTCCGTTTCTTCTTCTTGTTGTTCTTGTTCTTGTTGTTCTTGTTGTTCTTCTTTATCTTCTTTTTCTTTCATTTCATTGATTTGATAAGCTTTGTTCTCCGCATCACAATACTCCCCAGTGTCTGTCTGGTCTGTGTGAATGTTACTCTGACTAAAATCACAAAAAAGAAAATAAAGTTGCTTTCTTAAAAAACATATAACAATTGATGTATTCCAACAAAACAACAAAAAATGAACATATAGATATATATATGTGCCTATTACATGACTGATTCTAGCTAGCAAAAAAAGAATTAAAATAATTTTTTTAAAGATATAACCATTTTGTTTGTTCTAAATTAAAGTATATGATATCAGTGTAAAACAACTAAAATGAAAATGCTATATATTAGCATTATTCTGAATAATTCAGAAATAAAATCTAAGTACTATATGAGGGATATTTTAATTGTGAAAATATCTGGTTTGTTGTATTAAGCAACAGAATAAGATAACAAATTTGTACCATCTGATCTCTCACCTATTTTCATGGGAGATGTATATTTGAATAAAATCTGTATTATATCAAGCAGAATCAGATTAAATATTGCTATCATATCGCTAATCAATTTTCATGGGATATTAAGGCAAAATATGACCTTAAATGCTACCATGTGATCTCTAACCTATTTTCATGGAATGTGTATTTGGGAAAAAGATCGGTTTTATTTAAAGCAGAATAAGATGACAAATACATACCATCTGTTGTAGTGATCTCTGAACTCTTCGTGCTGATGCATCTGTTTCTTTACCAAGTCACTGATACGTTGAGCCAGCAATAGATGTTTGAGTCGACTGGCATATCGAATAGCCAGCTGTAGTGTTTGATCATCTCCCATCATTTCGCACACTTCAAGAGCACGGTATTCAAAATCTGAACGTGCTGACAACTGAAAAGAAATAATTATTGAAATTAAGAAAATTATAAATAGAGAAAGGAATTTGAACTTTTTTTTTCACCAATATATTTTCTAAATATTTTAGAAGCATCAGAAGTTTCACTTGTATAGTGAAAATGTTTGTTTTAAGAGAAAAAAAAAATGTTCAGTTTTCTCAAGAAATATAGTTCATAATGAAGAGAAAATTGATTTATACAAGCCTGTTGAAATTCCAGGAATATATGAACATACCAATCAGCACTTTATGTTTTAACTTTTTGAATGTAGGAAGATGCATGTAGAGTCTAACAAAATAATCCTAAAATTTCAAGTTCGCCATACTAGCCAATGCTGCAATACTGGCTTTATTAAATGACATGGTTTTGTACAAAAGTGTCTGAAATGATCCAAAAGATGCTAATGGAAAAAAATGCACAAAAATATAAATTATAAGGTATGCAGTTTTCAGAAATATTTTCTTTTTTGTTAACTTTAACCATATGTATGGCAACAGTTAATAAACATAGTTGGTATCACAGAAACTCCGTAGATCATTCACTACCAGACTGCGATCAAATTCTGATGTTCACAGCAGCAAAAAGTGAACACTAAATAAGCAGAAGCATCCTGCAATAGTTCATCACAAAGGTGTCATCTTCTTTCAGGACACTGATCAACTGTATGTTACTTGTCCTGTGTAACTTGAGTTTGGTATCCTAGGATGACACATCCACTATACTCTCCTGGCAGGCTACCAACAAATTATCATCTTTTCTTGTTCTTGGACAACATCATGATCAACAGAAAACTGCACAACAAGCAACTACTGGAGTTAGAACTTCAAAACCTTTTTTCATCAAAATCTAAAGAATTTTATAAAAGCTGTGTTTAAGCTTGTTCTCATGTAGAAAAGATTTCGGAAATAGACAGGAGCTATTCTAGAGAATAAAGCATTTGTTTGCTATGTTGATTAACCAAGTATTCAATAATTGCAACACCTCAAAAAAAAAACCCCAAAAACCCACCTTTTTTCAGCAATCTGATAAATGTGAAATTACTTTTTAAATTATCAAACAATATTTAAAATATAAAAATCACAACAGTAAATAAATTGAACACAAACATACTGCAAAAAGTTTCATTAATGTTTCCTGAATTATACTTCTGGTTTCAGAGTCATCCACAGGAATTCCCTCAGTCCTCAGGAAAAAATAATGATTAGCAAACAATCTGGTTCTGAAAAGTGTTTCCTGTTGCAAAAAATAAAAATATTATTGTTAGTACATTTTAAAATAATCCTATTTCAGTTCCTAAGTCATCATCTAATTTATTACTTTTTAGTTATTTTTCATTGTATCATTTTGTAACAGTATTCAAAATGAAGAGCATCAACAATAATGATAATAAATTTTCATAGGAATTTAACAAACGATGCTGGTAAATAATAACAAATCAATTTAAACTATTTTAAAACTGATTATCACATTTGCTTTTATAAGGTCAATTTACTTTATTTATAGAGTAATTTCATTCTTCATATAATCATTTCTGCAATCCAAAAAAAAAAAAAATGTAACATTTACATGATAAAACTCATATAACGATGGCTAACTACATTAATTTATACCTCATATACTGATTTCTCCATCACAGGCTCACAGAGAGGAATATGGAAAGGCAACATGGCCACAGCAGGTCGAGGCAATGTTGGGGGAAATCTTGATCCTTTGCATGGAATGCATCTATATTAAAAAAAAAAATTAATATATTAAAAAATGCCATTTTGCATAAATCCTAGTTACATAAAAATTACTATTCTACTGCTAGATATGTTTTTATATGCATCTAATGGATACTGTAATTTGCAGAGTCTTATTAAGGCAAAATAAGCACTACTCTAATTTGCTGCTGAAAGGGATGTTTTTATATGCATTAAGTGGAAACAGATATCAAAGGATTTGATAAATAAATGCTTTATTCACCATGAAAATGTTTGAAAGGATGGACTGATCTGGTAATTAAAATATCTTCAGGATATCAAACCATTTATGTGAAATGGAGTTTACAAGTAAAATGTATCAAGGAACTCAAGTCATTTAGTGTTTGCATGAAGTAAATTATTGAATTTTATCAAATTACAAACCTAAGCTGCTGAGGATCTTCATGTATTGCAACTATCCAGTAATGATCAGATTTACCTTTTGCCTGCAAATTAAAACAGAAAATAAATAGAATTATTAAATATTTGTTTTAATATTTCTATTTGTAAATTATAGATTCCCTACTGAAAATAATTTTCTACAGTTTATCATTCTGGTATTCTATTTATACAACTTCTAAATTAATAATCAGTTTTGGGGGTTGTTTTTGTTGTTTTTTTGTTTGTTTCTTTAAATAACTTGATCACAAACCAAAAAGTATGATTCTCAAGATACATAATAATTTAATTCTGTAAAGTGCAATGAAGGTAAAGATAAATTTTATTTTAATTTGTTTAAATACTCTTGTTTTTGTTAGAACTGCACATTCAGTCAAAGTTCTATGCTGGTTGCAAAACCCAAGTATGTCATAATTCTAACAATTCAAGCATGAAAGATTCACTCCAATATAAACACACCATGCCTTAGACTTCTATATTTTATCAGTCTATATCAATGGTATATCTGCATAGTTATAACAGTTTCATGAAGAACAAGTTTTTTCTCTTAAAAACAAATGCTAGATCTGTTAATTTCTTGTGTATGTTACTACTTACATGATCTCTTGTGTTCGCAACCTGGACCCAGGTACCTCCAAAACCTCGATTCCACATTCTTACTATCCCAGAACAATCCATGTAGAAAGGAGTCCCTTCTGTAGAAAATCTAAAAGTTCAAAAAATATTTATATAACTGTAGAAATGAAAGAATGACTGCATGCTCAGAATCAGAACAGCAACTGAATTTTGGAAATAAACACTGAACTAAATTGTCAAAATCTAAATTCAAGCAAAAGCATTGATCTTTCGTAAAATTAGTATTAGTAAAATTACAAGAAGCTGGTGGTTTTTTTTTCCTCATTTTCAATTTTCTCTGACATTTTACCCAATTAATATGATACCTTTTAAGTTAAAATACAGAAAACTGAACACAATTATTTTTTTAAAAACAATTTAGGATTATCTTTTAAAATCATAAAATATCTTTGTCAAAACTAACCCAATCCAGCAAAGTGTAGCTGAAGGACTCAGCGGAAGGTGTTGTTCATGTATCAACATTTTTGGCCTTCCAAACACTTTAATTAGAGTGATACCAAGGCACTGATCACCAGGAATAGCTTTTAGAAAAACAAAATAATTATAATAGAAAGTTAATAATTAACAACTTCCTAAGGAAAAGCAATAATAATAATAATAATAATAATAATAATAATATATATCAACATGAACATCTGTAAAATAATGTTTAAAAATGGTAGAAAATCTGGTTAGTTAGCACCAGTATTATCTATGAATATTACTATGATTTTAAAAGATGTTTTTGCTTGATAAAAATTAAACAGCATAATTTTCCATCTCTTTTACCAGACACAAAGTAATGTACAACATTCTTTGACATAAAAATGCACACTCACAAAAATTAGTCTGAAATAAAATAAAATAAAATTAAATTAAATTTTAAAATTTTCTGTTGGTTTAACATCGGAATTGTACATATTAAAACTGTAAGCATCAGAGTAAACAGCAAACTTTCTTTCAGATTTTCACATGTTTTTATTTTATTGATAACAGATATCTTACCCAAACCCTTGTGAAAAACAATTATGAGTTGTTTGCCTCCACCTGCCAAACACACCACAGGTCCAGGTATGGAAAATATCTCTAGCTGAATTCCACCAACAGTGAACAGTCTGATGTTTCTAAAATCTGTTGCCACAGCAATCCAGCCTTCACCAATAGTAACAGCCTGAATATTCACATTTTAATTCCAGATTAGAAAAATTATTTTAGTATATTAATTTATTTTTAAAGTTTGATACAAGTTCTGAAACGAGCACTGGCTAATAACAAAATTTATTGTCACATTTTAAACTGATGCAGGTGGAACATCATTCCTTTTTTTTTTCCAAAAATACTGAAAACTTATCTAACACAATTAAACTTATAAATGATTTTCAGAACATAATTTGAGATAATGTGTGTCTGTGTGCGTGAGCGTGTGCCTGTATGCTTGTATATAATTATATGGAATCTAAGATACAAGATATGACTTATCTAACCAATATATTCCAGTATACTTACCACAATATCTTCAGAATCAGGCATGTTAATGGTCCATTCCTTTGAATAATCCCAGGATCCAAAATGCATGCAGGTTAATTTACTGGAAAATAACATAAATCAGAATAAAATATTAAAAATTAAAAATTTGCTGGTGAGAGTTAATATATTTATTCTGTTAAGCTATAAAATTTGAAAGCTGATTATAAATAACAGCAATATCTTCAGTATTCCAACTCAGACTGACCCTACTGTTACAATAAAAATTTTTACCACTTTTAGCTGCAACAACATTAGTTAACCATTTAAATTCACCAAGTACTTTTCAGATTACAATTTACTATCCAAAATAAAGTCCAAAAACAAAAAACCGAAAGACACACACCTTGGTGAATCATCATCCCCAGCACAGGCAAATACAACAGCTTCATTAGACAAGTCAGCCATTGTATAATCCATAGTGTTGCTAATATGCATTGAATGGTGTGTAGACGAGTCATGGAATTCAATATCAATCGAGTTCTCGTCTTCACCACTGTACTGCCTAATGATGCCAACAGAGTTCCATTTCTGAAACAGTGCTCTTTATATTATGTTCCATTTCATTATTCGAACACTAAGAACATATCTGCCATTTCAGTATCTTGATAATACATTTAAATTACAGGCTTTAGATTTCTTTTAATACTATTGGATTTTGTAAATCTATAAATAGATATATTAAATTTAAACATAATAATAGATTTTTTTGTTGTTGTTAGATTTTTAAAATTAAAATTATAATAAGAAATGATCAGTATGTAGATGTCTTTATTAAATGGTAAAATAAAAACGTCTCACATCTGCTTGTGCAATGTCTGATATTTTAGTATAATTTTAAATTTTATTTCAAAGGACTTGTATTTTAATGCTTAACTGAGACATAACATTAACAATAAAATAGGCTGGAAATTGTATCTCAAAATGTTTACATGTGAACAACTTGAAATTTATTTTCTTCAATTTAGTATGTTCATACCATGAATCTGTTCAGCAAGTGTTCTGGAGTTGAGCCTGGTTGAAATGCTTTCTGTAATAGTGGTGGTTTGTAGTCTTTTTGAAAGATGACAGGTCGATATTTTCTATTTTCTTCTCTGATTTTATTATCGTCTTCATCTCTTTGTCCTTTTGGAACATCTGTGAAAAAAATTAGTAGATTAAAAGAATTTCAAATTGCTTTTAAAATATTTTTTAAAATTAGTAATTAGAACAAAGATCTGTCTACAAAGATCTGTTGCACCTATAGGACTAAATCCCATTACCCCAACTGGCTTTTTCAAAGGCCATAGTATGTTGTTATTTTTCTAAATTATAGTGCAGAAAAGATGTATTCTTGGTAAGCAGTAAGAATATCAATGCAATGGCAGTAGTTAATTTTTATTTATAAGAAGATTAAAAGAAAAGAAATTAAGTTAAAAACTGTTTTTTTAAACTTATTAAATAAAATATTTATTTGTACCCTGATTATCATTGTCATCCTCATCCTCAGATCTAAAAGAAGTGGCAGCAGCAGCAGCTTCTGCCACAACTTCATCTTTAATACTCTCTATGTTTCCTTGACTACCAGCTTCCAGCAGAAGATCATCATCATCATCTTCAAACTCTGTGGATTCAGTAGATGTTGTTCGAATAACATCCTAGAAAAAAACCATCATCATCTTCATGTTTACACAAAATTTGTTGTTTTATATTGTAGTCAAATCCTAAAAGCTACTGGGTGTTGGTAAACCAAGACAGAATTAGTAAATAGTTGATAATAATAAAATTGAGTAGTCAAACAGAAGAAAAAAAACCCAGACATGTCTACATTGTTTCACGTTTTTACTGAATGCCAGATAGCATTTTGAGTTGTAACAATGAATCAGTGAATAGAAGATACTTTGTCCAATTTTTAAGTTTCTCTCCTTTAATTTTCAAAGTTCAGGTGTTAATAAACACATACTGTAAAATGTGTTAATTTTATAATGTGTTAGAAGGAAAGGTGGAAACTTTTTTTTCAGAAACATCATCTTTATATAAATAAAAAAAATATATATAACTTACCTGGTCAGAGGGATTTCGCACTGGAGTATCAAATACAACACCAAGTTGACCCTGAAATAGTCCCAAAATTTAAAAAAATGTCTTTCTCCCTATGCATTTTGGAAATATTTCTCTGTGAAGTTAACATTACATATTTATAAATTATTAATTATATATAGTTTTTTTCAAGTTTCACTATTCATAATATATTGTTATTACTATTGGTTTAAAAATAAATAATTCTGCTGAACAGAATGGTTTTAAATTCATTAAAAGAAAAACATTAATGAAGTAGATACAAAAATTGTTATATTTGTTTTAAGAACTGATTTATAATTTTATCAAGCTATAGAACACATAACATTTTAGTTTATGTATTTAAAATTAGTTTCTATTATCTATTTCCTTATTCTTAATAAATCATTGTCAGAAAAACAGTTGCAATATATTTAACATTCATTCAGTCTATTTCTTGATAAAATAAAACTAAATACATTAAATATGTAAATGACCCATCTTTATTAAAAAAAAAAGTAAAATTAAATCTGGTATAATTATAAAACTTATTTCTAAAAAACGAATGTGTTTTAACAAGTAAATACATGATTATCACAGAAAGCCAATTCATTGATTTTAGTTGGATTCCAAGCCAGTGCTGTAATTGTTAACTTGTTCCGATGGTTATACCTAAAAAAAAGCACAAAAAAAAACAAGTGTTAACAACGTGTAGCACAATAGTTAAATAAGGAGATTGATTTTTAAATTATCCCTTTTTTAAAAGTTCTAAAACATTAATCAGAAGATGACACATTAAGACTTGTCTGTTTTGGAATTAGTCAATATGACATAATTCTCTTACTGTGTAAGTACTTTTTGCTGTTCCACATCAAAAATACAGAGAGTCCCATCTAAACAACCAAGACCTAGACGTACACCATCAGGAGACAAGCTCATCACATAAATGATCTAAATATAAAATATTTCAATGATGTTTTAAAAAGTTCTTCAACAATTATAAATAATCTATGTACAGCATAAATAGTGTTAGGTGATAAATCACTGTAACTGAAGTCTACATTAATATAAATATATTTTATACACTTCTGAAATTTAGTCCTTGTTATCATATTGTTCTAAAATAATATTTTATTTAAAAATAGCACAGACCTCAAGAAAGATTACATAATCTGTAACATACCAGTGCTTGTTATATAAAAACATAAAATGTTTCACTAGCTATATTTATTATTTACTTTGCTGTATGGAAATTAAGATACCTAAATTACAATTCAAATATATTTTCAACATAATCCTACCAGTTTGAGTTGTAATTTTTAATTGTTTAATCTGAAATATGTGATACGAAAACTTACATCACTGATCTTCCTGTCACTAAATGTTGTTAGTTTATCCCATGAATTTCTCATGTAAACATGAATTTCTTTTAAAACAGGAACAAAGAGATACTGAAAAAAAGGCAGTGCTAAACATTAGAAACAGAGCTATTTTACAAAACACAATAAAGTAAAACTGAAATGTAAACACATGTCATGTCTCATATTTGTAGTTGTTTATCAACAGTTATATTAATACACAAACATACTCACACACATATGTGCTTTGCTGTTTAAAAAAAAGATAAACAGAAAAAATAATGTTAATTTTTTTTCTCTCTAGAACTACTTTCTTTTTTCTTTACTGTAGTTTATTTTCAAAGAAATGGAAAACATATTTATAAAAGTTATTATCCAAGAAATATTTAACTTGCCTTTCCTTCACGTGACCAACAGACTCGACACAGTGTCTTGGATGAACTAAAGTAAACAATTTTAAAAACTTTAATATGATTATAAAATTAATTGTTTCCAACACAGAAAAAAGATAAGAACAAAATCTGATTGAAGTACAAAAATTAATAAAAAATTTGACTTAAAGTTTATTAAAAAGTGGATTAAAAAGAACTATTAATAAATTGAAAATGAACCTTTTACTAGTTGACAGTGTGGCAAAAGGATCTTATCCATGAATAAACTAAAATGCTGCATAAAAACATATATTTATAGTAAATTTTAATTATTAGTATTTTCTGCTTCCATACACAATTTTTTATTTAATTGATGTCATGTAATAAATAGTCTTTGGATCATTTACAGATATACCAATCAAAAATAAAACTAGAAAAACTATTATTATTAAAAGTATTAAAACATTCATACATTTTGTAAAATGATACTGTATTACTAATACTGTAAAAAATGCATATACCTGACATCATTACACTTGGGTAACAAGAACCAGGTTTTCTCACATTTTTGTTCTTTCATGTTCCACACTTTAACACTGCCATCACAACTAGAAGAAACCTGAAAATAAAACTAATCTTTGAAATTTACCTTTATATTTACAATTCTTTAATACTGGAAAATAAGAATGCAATGTGCTACAAAACTGGGTAAAGGGAAAAATAAAAAAAACAGTATCAATGTAAAAGCATAAGAAACAGAATATGTACCTAATATTTTCATAATCATGGCTTAAAATTCCTGAAATTCAATGGTTTGAAAATGATATCTAATGTTAGAGACTAATATCAAAAGCTGTTTTTGAAAATAATATTGATAAGAAAAACTGAAAAAAGTTTTAAAACATAAAACTTACAAAATATTTCTCTTTAGGATCCATTGCCACACTTAAAATTGGGGCTTCATGTCCATAGCAACCTTTCTGTATATTTGTTTCAACCACCACAATTTTCAATTTGAAATCACTGGAATGGACAAATTTTTTGTTTTAAAAGAAGAATAATGAAAATAGAAGCAAGTTTATATAAAACCAAGATCACAGGGATTTTGGGGGAAGTTTTAAATGAAACCATATATTTTACTCAAATTTTGGAGGGTTTGAAAATGTACAGTAATAGACATTATGCTAAACATTCCTTCTTAAATTTGTTTATAAAGTCATTTTTAATAACTGGCACCTTCAATTCATATGCAAAAAATTATTTAAAAAAAACCAGTTCTCCCTCAGTGGAGAACAGCTGAATTGGCATACTAAGGAGGACTAATTGAGAAAACAACAGCTGAATATTAGTCTAATTAATTACTCCAAAATGATTTGTTTTTATTAATAGTAGTTTTAGAATTTACACATTTGTACAGATCATATACATGGATCACTTCAATAGTTCTGAAGTTATGAGTTTTTAAAATATTTAATTGTTCTGACATAATTTGTTTGCAATTTGCAAATAAGGGAAATCCTGATTTTTAAGGTTTGATATGGAAACTACTTTGCATATAAACAGGAATTTCATATCAAATTTGCTTAAATTCACCAATTTCACCAAATCATCAATAACAAAAGGTATAAAAACATTACAAATCCTGTTCTACTTGTTCTATCACTAAGTTTTATATACCAAAATAATCAGAATTAAAAGTTCTGCATGACAGCACACATTTCTGACAATCACAGATGAAAAGTAAAATTCATTTTGTTAGCTAACATCATTACAACCTCTGTTTCAGCACCTTTAAGAAGTGACATCCTGAATCCAAGCACTTGCCACATCCTGGAGTTGTTGCTCACTGGTTTCACTTCAAGTCCCACTTGAAAGCAGAGTACTCAAATGTTTCAGCCACATGCACCAATAATCTTCTCATGCAGATATTCCCTCCAAGAACTTAACAACTGCTGAGTTTTTGACTGAGATGTGGACAGCTTGGCCAGTATAAAATTGGCGATAATAATGTGCTTTTCAAAGTAGAAATGTTCTGCCTCTTCCAGGGTGTTGTCTTCAAGTTGAAGACACAATACTTTTCTGGAGGCTCATCTTCGTTTTAATCTTCAACATCTTGGTGATCATTCTTTGACATTGCCTGAAAACAGGAGGTCATCTTTTTTTGGCCCAAATACCATTTTTTGATACCTGGTCTGCTCTCTTTCAAGACATTAAGCAGAGGTGTGTGTTCGTTTCAAAACTGAACCACAATAGCCTCAACATCATTTGCTATCACACAGGGTCCACCTTGCTGTAGGATCTTGTGTGTGAGCTCAGCCTTGGCAGCAGCCTGCTTTGCCTCTCTAATGATGAACTTGAGAAAGTCAGCATCAGGTTGCAGCTGTAGAGCAGCCTGGTGAATCTTGTCTGTGAAGCAGTTATTCTTATGCTTCAAGACAAAACATGAACCTTTTGTTTGAAATGTCTTTTATTGAAACTGGGGTATAAACACACAACAAATCTAAATGAAAAAATCACTAAAATTAGCATCTTTTGGAGTGCCTAGACCTATAAATAGAATTTTACCTGGATCCAGCAACCATGACAGAACCTGGCTTGTTGAAGTGCATATGTGAGACAGGAGCAGAAAAACGAGTAACAATGCCACATGGTTCTCCATGGGGAAATGAGTGAATCTGTACAGTGTTATCTTCAGTTGCAGTGTAGATGTTGCGATTCTAAAAACAATAAATTAGAAAAATTAAATATTTGGTGAAAATAAGTAGGCATTTCAGAAATTGCATTAACCCTTCTTATTTTCAATTTAAAAAATAGAATGAATTTCTTCTTTTTTTTGTGGAGGAGGTGAACCTACAAGTACAAATATAAAAACATGATACTGGACTATTAATATAATTTTATTTTGTATTTTAATCATTTCTTTCAAAGTATTTTATTCGTTCCATTGTAAGGTGAATTATCAAAAGTCTAATAATTAATATATAAATTGTATTTTTGTACTGTCTTGTAAACTTCCTGGAACAGATTATTATTTTGTTGTAAATAATTATTCTTCTTTCTAGTCCTTAAACTCAATTACAAGAAACTGCTTTGGACATGAAAGTTTAATTTCAAACACCCTTTACAGTTGAAATTGAAAGTAATGAAATAATATATTATCTAAAAGAACCACCTTGAATGCAATGGCGTAAATTCTATCTGAAATTTTATGTGAAACAGCATCATCATCATCGATACCATCCCAAATTCTAACATCACCATCTGCTCCACTGGTTATTACGTATCTGAAACATTAAAAAAGCATTAAGGCATTAGGTAATATAATTTATAAAAATTAAAATCAATCTATAGTATTTAAACTCTTCTAAGTCTAACAAAATTTGAGAAATGAAACTATTAAGAATTGAATGAAACAATGTCAAAATGATTAACCATGTGCAATAATGTTTTAAATTATTATTCTTTTGATAATATATTGGTGTCTGTGATGAATTAAAAGGTAAGTGTTTCTAATACTGATGCTCTTTTTATTAATGAAACAGTTCTCTCATTCTACGTAAAATAAATGAATACATGGCATACTAACTGCATGTAACTTGATATTTAAACACTTTCTTGTACAATTAAAAATAACCTTGTACAAAAATTGTTTCATTCTAATCCATTATATTTTTCCTTCAAGAAAAAATTAAATATGCCAGTACTTCAATGTCAATGACATCAACAAAATAAAATTCTGAGAACAATGAACTTAATATTTAAATGAATAATAAAACTAATGCTGGTAATTGAAAAAAAAAAAAAAAGAGTAATAAACATAACAGGCCTTGACCAAACTTTTTTTTCCAGGTTATAAAATTTGGTATCCTTTGGTATAAATTGGTAGCCCAGTTAAATAATTTAATTGTTCAGTGTTTGTTTTATTTAATATGTGTAAAGCTTCCACTGTTTTGACTTGTTTTGCTAACTCTGCTGCAGTGCATTTGTATGAGATTCATTACATGCTATTTTTTACAGCACTTTTTGTATCCAACAAATTATTATTATTTTTTTAATCTTCTAGCTGCAATTTCATAAAAAATATAGCAATTTTCCTTTGTGAAATGTCATCCATTCAAACTCCCTTTTCCATGATTACACAAGACCTCTTGACCATTTCGCTTTTTCATAGAATTATAGCTATTTCTTTTTTGTTGTTTTCATTTTCAGTGTTTCCGTCATTAAATATTGGCCAAACACTTGCCATAGAAATGACCATTACTGACTGGCTTGTTTTAAATTTGTGTGCTCAGACCAAAGAAGCAATTAAGATTGTTACAGCAACTCATGTCAGGTGAACACACATGAAAGGTGGAATTTCAGACATGGATGAACTGTTAAAACACTTTAGAGGCAGAAAAAAAAAACATAGTAGCTAGGCAGACTACCAGTTAGAACGCTGGTATCCCAGGGGAGATATCAGTAGCTGAAACCCCTGCCTATTGCTAAAGTGAAGCCCTGCATTACAATCTAGAAAATATAACCTGATCTTCATTAAAAAAATAATAAAAAATTATATAAAACAATTTATATTCAAAGTTACATGATTCAGTATTGAAGTGAATTATTAAATGTTATAAATTGATAATGAATGTCTTATATTACTGCTGATATATATTTTGATAAATATGAATCTGAAAATTGAGGTGATTTTGTAGCTTAGTACCTTGTTGTCGGTAATACAAATAAATTCATTTGGAATGTTTTAGTGAAAAATCAAAACATTCTGTGAATTAAATTCAAACTGTAATGTATTTAACTGTAATGTTAAAAATAATTTTATAAACAAAAGAAATATCAAATGCTTATGAAACTACCCCTCAATTACTGGATTCAGTATCACTCTATTATCTATATAATATATTAGAATGATAAGAATCTACTTTTTGAGTAACACCGTCACACAACTTTCTATCATTCAGATTCACTGTCAAAAATGTGTTTATAAACAAAACAAATCCAGTAATTGGTTACTTCTATACTTTTATTATTTTTACCTTCCTGTGTCATCATAGCATACATCGGTATGGCCTTCAGTGTGAGCATAACGCATCGAATTCATGATGTTAACCACAACAAACGCCAACCAATTTTCCCGCCAAATGAACGCTCTCCACCAGAACAGTCGACATCTTTTGCCATCGTTTCGTATCTACTGTCACCATTATATTTTTATTGTGTTTCTATCTTTTTTTTTAAAATCAATACTTATTTCACAAAGACATTGTATTTTTAGTAATAAATATGTAATGCATTCCAAATTCTGAAGAAAAAAAAAGAAATACATATATATATGTAACAGAAACCGTGATAAAGCTATTAAACCGTTAGCCGTACAATTTTAAAAAGAAAATTTAAAAAAAACCTATGGTAATAAAATAACGTACTGAGCATAAACTGTTCGGTTATCACAAATTTAATTATGTTAAAAACTATTTACGGTTTAAAATAAATAATGTATCTAAAATCAAGAAATTAAATAAAATATCAAGAATCTGTGGTGAATGGATATGTAACTATGTGAAAGATTCTTCGTTTAGAAAACTTTTAACGTATTAGTTCATTTAAGTAAATACGAACTCGTTAATTACTAGTATAAAACAATAATTTGGAATTATACCATTGTTTGAATGCTGCTTATTTTACGTTTTATATTCCTAAATTGTGAGGTATTCCCTATCTTGTCTCATAAATTATGTCTCATCCCCTTCCCCATTAATCACGTCGACGTGTTTCTCTGTGTCTGTATGGGTGCGTCTACTAACCCAATTTTTCAAAAAAAAATTTCAATTTGGATTTATGCATATGTATTTATATAACAAATTAATTAACAATAAACAAACGATAACTAGTCTAATAAAATTGTTTACATCACATGTAAAATGGCAGTGTTCATATATTTTGTAGACGTATTATTTTATTGTTATACTTTGCTATGAATGATGAAATAATAACTTTCACCTACAAATAATTTTATAAGATCATTTATTCGTATTATCCTCGATACACCTTACTTTCGGTAAAGTCCGTTCCGGGGCTCATTCTGACTCGTTCCAGGAAATACAGATTTCCAATGCTGAATACAGTATTTGAAATCAAGACTACAGAACTTCCGGATTTTATTTGAAAACTTCCGATATGGAAAATCAGCAACCACTAGCTTCTTTTATGCAGCACAAAGATCCATGGGTACCTATCGAAATAGCACGGTTACAGACAGCACCAAATGATCCAAAATATTCTTTTATTAGCTCTGAAAACTACATTGATTCTTTAGGTACTTAGTCAGTGAATGTTAATTATTATTATTATAATTATTTTATTTTTTACTGTTTAATAATAATATGAAACTATTTTAGGTTTGCTAGTTCAGCATCTACCGTCCAGTATTTTTCGTTGTTGTTATTATTATTTAAAAAAAAAAATTAATCTCAAGATAATGAATAATATTCTGAAACATAATAAAGGCATCAGTCACATAAATTATTTAAATATTGAATTCAGTTTCCAAAAGTTGTAGTTTATGTACAACTGTTTAATAAATAAAAGTGATATACATTTTTTTTATTTGACAATTTGAATGTTTAATAACATCAAGAATTTTTTTTCCCCCCACAGAAAAGAAACTTAACAGAATAAAAGGTAAAACAGCCAAAGAACCAACAACTAAGGAAATGATTGATTCACTTAATAGGGTTCGTGACGACCAAATGTCAACTTTCTTGAATACTGACAGTGGCAGCAGAATGCTGGATTTTTCTGTAGATGTCATAGAACCTTCTGCTGGTGCATTTTTACAAAGACGTTTACATCCAGAGAGACAAGCTGTTAATTCTGAGGAACTTGTTCATTTGTTAAAGGAGGACGCTTTGTCAAAATCTTTGTTGACTGAAAGCAGTGAAAAAATTGAAGATACTAATGCAGAAAAAGTAATAAACAAGTCTGATCTGAACATTTCAACAACCTGAATTCTCTGGTGTTTTTAAAAAGCAAAACATTTTTTGAATTCTTTATTTAATTTATGGAAAATATACAAAGGCAAAAGGTCATGAAGATTTATGATTTGTAGATATTTTTATGAAGACATTTAAGGGAGACTACAAATTTTATTAAATAAATTGACTGTTCTTGCCAGCATATCATCAACTCCATGTTCAAGAAATAGTGACCACAAAGCATAACAAATAAGTTGTCATAGCAGTTAAATTAACTATACCCTGCAAATATTATGTTGTCCAATTTATGCTAACCACAATTTTTATATTTTTAGTTTAGAGTAAAATGAAATAAGATATCTTGGATGTAGTGTGTTTTTGAGAATGTTCAATAACTTTTCAAAGAAAGAAATGTATATGTATTTATTTAACTCCTGAATTTCTATATATCTAGAATGCTTTGAAAACGGATATTTGTGCACGAAAACATTCTCAAAAATTACCTATTTCCAACAATGTCATTGTTATTTGACAGATGCATAGGTATAGTCTATATATATATTGTGTTAAACTGAAAACAACTTCTTATGTTTTTATTAGGGACAAAGTGACAACCACAAAATAGAAAGTCCATTCATATGTCAGAAGTAAATTCATTAATATTTGTTGTGTGTGTACAGGCTTTGGAAATTTGCCTTGGGTTTAATCAGAAATGTTAGAACACAAAGGAACTTTTATCTTTTCACAGAAGAAATTGAAGTTCATGTCCAATAACTAATCAAAACTCCTTTTATCTGAATCATTCCAACCTAAAAAAAATTCATTTTTATTTGGGATATTTGATGACTGCCAAGTTAGTCTCCATGGCATGTCTAATAAAAAAGTAAAAATAACAGAAATACCTAACTAACATAATACTGACCTCATTCCATGAAGTGTCACATGCAAATACAGCCATATCCACAATGCTACCCTACAAATGTTCTGCTGGCAGAAGTTGTAAAGCAAAGCATTTTTTTAAAAAGCCAAAAACAAAGGTGTTTTTTATCACTTTTATTTGATACAGTGAATTAATGGTAAACCAGATAAGGCTGCCATAGTTGTTTTGAGACACCAAGGCAAGTGTGAAGGGCAACCAAGGCATTGGTACAATTTGTAGCCTGTACATCTTTACTGTTTTTTTATATATATATATATATATATGTATGTGGCGTATGGTAGTGATGTGTATTTAACAGATTATTACTGTGTTTAGCTCAGTATTTAGAGCATTACTTTGAGATGTATTTTATTCACAACATCAGTCCTCATAAAGTATATTTATCAGGTTTTTTCCAGTTCCAGAGACAACTCCATGAATTGTCAAAGGCACTGGTATGTTTTTTCTTCTCTTTGGAGAGGTTCACTCATATGATCCCCTTGTTGTTATTGAGGAAAAAATGAAGCCTGTATCTCAGGAATAATGGTTGTTTGATATGTAATATTTTTAGTAAAAAATATGTTATTAATTAAAGCAAACACTTAAGTTTCTTATACATTTTTTTTTTCTTAATGTTGTGATTAAGAAATGTTATGTTTGCTACCAATATTAGAAAAGAAAAAATGAAATGTCATTTTATGTGCATTTTAAATCTTATTATTGTTAACTGTTTAATCAAATGTGATAATACAAAATAGAAAAATAAAAACCATTCTTTTTTGAAAGAAAAAGTCACAAAAGACTATGTCTCCACTGTAATTACATTTTTTTCCCCCCACCTGTGGTTGTGATGTAAAAAAAAAAAAAATCTTATATGAATTTATTATTATTGTTTTAATACACATATTCATTGGATGAACTGTAATATTTATATGTTAAGTGATATTCACATTCCAAATCACATAGAGCTGTTTTGTTATAATTTGTCTTTAGCAAGGATTGGTATCTGTAAACAAATAAAAGTTATATGGAGGTATACAAATGTGTTTGTGCTCTTTATTTATACCCATCAAAAACCTCTTTTATCTTGCCCATATTGAGATACATTAACCCTAAACATTTAAATTTTTTCATTTTTGTTTTCATTTTTATTATAATTCTGTTTTATTTTATATTTACTTACATATATTTTTATAATTATTATAATTATTTTATATATATAATTATACATATACATACTCAGACACATACACATATAATATGTATTTGATTCTGATTGTCAGAAATAGTTTTGTTAATTTATTGCAGATGACTAACAAAGTCAGCATATTTGTGAGACTTTGATGGATTGTTCTACTAAATGTCCATCCATCCATTCATCCATCCATCAATTCACGTTTACTTTCAGTGTTTAGTTATTTTAGCTTGACATCAGAAGTAATAACATTCAGTCATGTTTTCTATTTTTTATTTTTATTTATTTTTTTTAAAGTTCAAATTCAGGTCAGGATCAAACAGATAACTTCAGAAAAGAAAAACATTCAGAAAAGATGTGCATCAATATTACGAGGCATTAAATTATCCTGTGACTCATTTTTAAGTAAAATCTTTTTATTATAATTACATGATACATGAGGTAACTGAGTCACTTTTTTTTTTTTTTTTTTTTTTCCAGTGTCACGTTTTTAAAAGTCAGTGTAAACCTTTTTTCTTTTTTTGTAATTTTTTTTTTTTTTTTTTTTTTTTTTTTTTTTTCCTTTTCCTTTTCCTTTGTACAAATATGAGTCAGGTTCTTTGCTTTCATTTACATACTGCAATTAAAGGGTACCTTCTGATATATAAATAACTAATCTAAATGTGTTTTATATATCTGAAATTCAGTATACAGACTGAATGAATCACTACAAATTTGTTTACTTTTTAAAGTGATGAATATAAAAAATTCCTTGATAGACAAAGATCAAGAAAAAATGTAATGTTTATATATATTTTATATATGCTTAGCACTTAAAATATTTGTATTGCAGTATTGCATTATAAAAAAAAAAAAAAAAAAAAAAAAAAAAAAAAGAAATTGTAGAGAGAGATGGGAGGGGAGAGAGAGAGAGAGAGAAATATATCAAAATGGTGATAAGCAAATATATTTGTTGCTAGAATTGAAGATAATTTACTAGGTTATTGAGTTAGTGAACACATTCATCTGCTTACCACCATATATTACTCTGACACTAGCAGCAGCTATAAGCCATAAGTATACAACTGTTTTGTAAAAGATTTAATAAACTTTTATTTATTGTCTGTTCTTTTTCCTTGTTTTGTTGTCAGTTAAAATTATTATTAACACCATCAAATGAAAGTTGTATATCATACACAGAGCTGGCTGTTGTGCCTGTTATCAGCATGTGTGTGATTTGTCTATATCACCAGATTCACTTAGTAATTGATTTATTTTTGTTTGACTGTTTATCATTGTGAGGTTAATACAGACATTCAGCAAATAGTCTATACAGACTGGGCGAGATTAAGGTTACCTGTTCAGATCTATTTAGTAGGTTTCAGGATCTGTTCTACTTGATGGGTTAATGAGCCATATATCAAGTTATCAATAGTTTAAAAGATACTTTTGAGAGGGTGTAGCTTTGCAGTTACTATGCTGGCTGTGAGTATGAGAAAACACAACATCTGTCCTTTTCTATGTGTCATTGGACTTTTTCTTTTTCTTGCCAGCGCAATATGACTGATTTATCAAAGGTTATGGTGTGTACCAATCTGCTTATGGAAAGATGCATTTAAAACATTCCATACTGCTAAATAACAAAAAGAGATTCCAACACTAAGACTAGAAAAACTACAAGAAATTTGATACAGTATCAGATCATTTGTCTGGCTTCCAGAAAACTGGTTTTAGAAGTGCATTAATTTGTATGTGTTAAATAAAATTTTGTTCTTTACTGTCCATTGTTTATTTTGTATTTTAAGTATGTATTATGCCTTGGTAAAGAAAACTGGAAAATTTTAGAAATCCAGATCATTTTTTCTGAATAAATGTTGGTCATACCAACATTTATATCAAAGAATGTTCCAAATGCAAATACTTCAGTAGTTGGTTATGCAAAATAAAACAATAGATTGTTATGGCTCTTTTAGTGAACTTTATTTTGTAAGAATAGTGTATTTTAATTACATCTAAGTGAAAAAGAAAAATATATATATATATGTAATAAATGTTTTAAGAATGATGTATTTTAAATATGTCTGAAGGAAAACAAAAAATATATATATGTATATAATACATTTTTTTAGAACAGTGTATTTGAAGTATATCTAAGTGGAAAACAGAAGAATATGTATGTATCTATATATATATATATATATATTCTCTGTGTGTGTATGTGCGTACTGATACATTATCATCATATTATATATTTGTGTGTACAAACAAACACACACACACACACACACAAATTAACTGTACTATTCTGACATGTCATCGGTGAGAAATCCTTTGGTGCAGGGTGACCTTACAACATATGTCCAAATGATTTCATATACTAGTAGCATAATACATTAAGCTGTTAATTGTTGGCAGCTATCAGATTTCATCAAAATACTCAAAATGTCATTTTGCTGACAGACTGAAATCGGTCATCTACAGGGGGTAAACCTTTTGTTATTGTTGTTGTTGTTAATTATGCAATACATCTCAATAACTAGTAGGGTTATGTTGTCTGGTTCAGTTATATGCATAGTCTATCAAACTGCAGGAGGGAATGGCTAAAAGCTAGGTCACGACCTTTACATGGAAATGTGATCAAGTATAAACAGATTCATAATTACTCAACTGAACAATCATTCTGTAAAAAGCTTTGAACAAAATTAAAGGGCACTCATCATAAAAGAAAAAAAAAGGTAATGTATACTTAATTTCCATCTGCTTCTGCTCAGTTGATGTAATGCAATGTATAACTATCTACACGTAAGCATTACCTGGAAGTAATAGTCAATTCAGATCAAACGATTTATTTTTTCTTTCTTCTAAAAGCCTGTGACACCATGATCAGGTCATTTTATAAATCTTTCTAATGCAAAGAAATAGATATATCAGTTGTTTTTTTTTTTTTTTTCAGAAAAAAATTATGTTATCATAGTGAAGCTACTTAGTAAATTTTTCTATTAATGTGTATTACTAATGCAATGAAAAACATATAAGATTTAAAAAACAACAACAAAAAAACACCTTTGACACCGTGGTCAAGCCGGCTGGTAAATTGTTCTAATTATCTGTATTTCTAACACAATGAAAACCACCCTGGGGTCAACCAGCTGGAGATCATCACCCGAGTTTAGGAATTTAGATAATAAAAAGAATGCTGTTTTCTGCCTGATTAAGGTTTAATCCTGTCTGCCTCTATGTTTATCTCACCTGGAGTTTTGTGTGTGACACCTTCATGTTAGGGGTAGTTAGCTTGGTGGCTTGATTTCTCCTTTTAAGTCCTGTTATAGTTAAATCTGCCAGTGGAACAGAAAACAGAATTATTTATTGCTGAATATCTTTCTTTGTTATTGTTTGTATAAGGAAATAATATTTGGGTTTTAAGCAATGAATTAATAATTCAAATAAAATTAGTAGCATTTTGGAGTCCATAATTTTTTTTAAACATTTTAAAAATTTTAAAATAAAATTAGAGCTAAATATTTATTTATTTTAATGTGTATTTAACTCTGCTCAAAATGCAATAACATTCAAGTAACAAAAATGTAGATTTGATGTCTGTAACAATAAATAAATGTTCTTAGAAAAATGTTTATTACATATATATGTTTTGTTGCTAATTTTTAATGAAATTTATATAAACTTTTTTTCTGCAATTCCTTTTTCCAGTCATTATTATTATGATTTTTTTTTATTATTATTATTTTTAATTTTTATATTTATTTTTAATTTTTAATTTTTTAATTTTTTTTTTAATTTAAATTGCTGATGTTATTTTTGTTTTCTTTTCTTTTTTTCTTGTCATTATCTTTTTTCACTTAGTCATAGTCAGGTGTTGAAATGTTCTCATTTTGTCAATAGAGATGTGATATAACTTCAGTATACTTTCTTTTCATGCACAGTCACTCTATACATTAACTGCTGTTTGATAGCATTGTTATTTGATTTTTCAGATTAAATTTCAAAGACCTTCATCACACAAAATGTGTGGGGTATTTTTTTTATTTTTTATTTTTTTATTGTCTTCCCACCTGCCTAATTTAAGTTTGTAGTTTATTTATTTCTGAGATCAAGACTTCAAAAACTGTTTCTGTTTTCTTTTTTCTTTTATTTTTGAGATCTAGACTCAGTTTCTTTTTTCTTCATCGTCTTTTTTTATTTCTCCTTCCTGGTTAGATTGCATGAGTGTGTGCGTGGCTATAAAATATTTACTTTCTTTATTAATTTGGTCATATAAATAAAAGTAATAGTCTTAATGGATCATTGTAATGACTCTGAAACATACAGATTAATGTTCTTCAACCCATACAGATAGATGATGATGAATGCCATGTACATTTATTATTTTATAAAACTAAGAGTTTTCTTTTACATTAATTGTTTTGTTGCTGCCATTTGTTGTTTATCATTATTTTATTTTTATTTTTTAATACATTTTAATGCATAAATCTTAATTTTGTTTTTAATTTTTAATATATATATTTTTTAAAATTATTTTTGACTGTGAGTGTGTTATGTGTATGGAAATGATGATTCCCTATGATATCTGATTAATTCTAGACCATTTTGAGAATTACTGTTTAAAATGATGGATAATAACACATTTCAAAATGATTGATTCATACTTTTGTTTTAATTTTCTTTATTAAAAATTTGAATTTTAAATAAACTAAGTATCCAAGAAAATCTGTGTGTTACTCATATTTGAAGTAGTTTCTTTTTTCCCTTTTAAATTGTGGCTGTAATTTACAGTACGCAAAAGCTTTAAACAGATAACAAGCAGTGATATTTATATAAAAAATTATTATTTTTTTAAATCCAAACTGAAATAGAATCAGATTTATTAATCATTCTCTTGTCTTTTTTAAAGAAAGAACTTTAGCTAACCCCCACCACACATTGACTTTTTTCTCTGCTTAATCAGACTAAACTTTGATCCTTTTAAAACCTGAAAATGAAACCTGATAACCCACTAATAAATCAAACTGTAAGAAACTTAAGCAACGTCGTGATGTTAGCCAAACTTTTAAAAACCTCTAACTCCAGCTTATACCCCCAGGATCTTGCATTCAGAGTGAGATCGTGAGTTCCTTTGTCAACAACAACAAAACAACATATTTAAAAAAATTTTTTTAAAAAATGATTGGTAATGTATGATGAGATAAATATGACTGACATGTGAAGTGAATAACATTCAGTTAATAACAAATATGAAAATGTCCCCCACTTAGAGAAAAATCGTATATCAAAGTGGCTGTCCTCTGACAGTGCTGTTACGTAATATTTGAAAATTGTTTTTTTTATGAGTTTTGTTTGTTTGGGGTATTTTTGCATTGTTTTTTTTTTTTTAATGTTTTGTTCAATACCAGTTATTAATTGATGTATTTATGAAAAAACACCATTCACATGTATAAACAAGACATACATATCTATGTACTGATAAAGATATACATCTATACACAGACAAACACACACATATTGTTATACACATAATAATATACATATAGACCAAATTACAAATGCATATA
This sequence comes from Chrysomallon squamiferum, assembly GCA_012295275.1. Taxonomy (NCBI): domain Eukaryota; kingdom Metazoa; phylum Mollusca; class Gastropoda; order Neomphalida; family Peltospiridae; genus Chrysomallon; species Chrysomallon squamiferum. The sequence goes on along the minus strand of CM022665.1, from coordinate 38,272,114 downwards.
CATACATGCATATAGAGAAATATACATAATTATACAAATATACATATCAAGATAGATATTTATTCCTTAAAAAGACACACACACACACACATGTACATATACAGATATACACAGACACATACAAACAGAAAAATATACTCACTGAAGTCAAATTTAAATATATGTAAACCCTGTTATATTTGGCAAGTTTCATTGCTCAGAACTTTTTAAAAAAAAAGAGTTAAAAAAATATTTTGGTGGGTGATCCACTTTGGTTCCAGATCATTAAATTTTATGCACTTTCAAAGATTTTATGGCAAATAAAAACTGAGCTGATGTGTGTTTATAGGCATTTTAATTTATCTGCAGCATACAACACCATGTTTGGTTTTTATCATCCTTTGTATAACTGTTGTTCATACACAGAGTCAATCATTTGTTTATTAAATGGAAATGTAAACCTGAAAGAGAATAACCAATTTTTTTTTTTTTTTTTTTTTTTTTACAAATATACACACACACACACATATACACACAGAAATACTTTAAAAATATAGTTTGATAATTTTTTCTTTTTTTTGTCAAACAGATAATAAATTTTCTGAAATTTTGTACATCCTGAAGACTGTTTATGGTCTGTCCCCAAGGATTTTTTTATTCTAAAGGATACTTTTATGTGTTTTAATTTTGTATTTGATTTTTTGTTTAATTGTTTTTGTTTTTGTTTTTGTTTTGTTTTATTATCACTGTTGTTATTGTTACTGTTGGTGATGGTATTGTTGTTGTTGTTGTTGTTGTTGTTATTATTATTACTGATGCTGTTATTGTTGTCACTTTTATAATTGTTTTCATCGCCATCATCATCATTACATTTATTTTTACATTATTTACACTTATATAGATTTTTCTTTTTTCTAATTATTTCCTCGCTTATTTTAAAAAATAATTTATAATCGTAACTCTTATCACTTCGTAACTTTCATTACAGACCTGACAGTTAATAAGGGTGCCACTATTAACAGGTATACGTGTGAACAGGTCACAAACATGGCTGAGGGCCAGACTGTTCACACTTAATTGGATTACCTGTCAGAAAGAACAGGTGTAAGCAAACATGGTACACGAAGAAACGTCACATACTTCAAACAGAACAAATTTGGCCAGAAAATAAACCAGCATGTCTTATTACATAACAAAACAAAGTGCGTGTGATGTTTCTTAGAAACCCCCATTTCTGTGGGTGTAACATTTTGATATAGTTGTCAATTAGATCCTTCATTTATTTCTATCAGTATTTTTATTTTTATTATTATTATTTTTATTTTTATTTTTATTTTTTTTGATTCTACTAGCCTGGGAGAAATAATCAAATATTTTTTTAAATGATTGATAGTTTTTGACTCACACCCTAACTAAATCAACAAAATCCTCTTAATTTTCTATGACTGTCACAACATATGTTTGTTCCAAAAGACAGAAAAAAAACAAAAAAAAAAACAACAAATAGAAACTAAAAAATGTTTGGTACTAAGGAAAAATTTTTTTTTTTTTTGCATGTTTGTTCCACTGGATAGGAAAAAAACTTGTAAAATGTTAAAATGTATAATGAATATATTTTGATGTTAAATATATTTTCCAAGTAGCTGTTTGTTATCATCAATTTTTTTAAATTATAAATATGACATTAATTCTTTTATTTTGTGTGAATGTAACAACATGTCTTTATTCCATCAGAGAGAAAATTAAAAAAAAAAGACAGCAACAAAAAACACAAAAACAAACAACAACAGTTTAAACATGTTTAAAGAAAAAATATTATCTTTGCATGTTACAATTTATTTATTACATATGATCTTTGCTAAACCTAAAGTTGATACCAAATCTCTTAATTTCTATAACTGAAACAACATACATTTCTTCCAAGAGACAGAATATACATATATATTTTAATTCTTTAAAGTATATTTTTCGTGCTAAGGAAAAATAGTATTCTTCCATGTTACTATGTTATTTGTTACATAAATCATTGCTAAACATAAAGCTGATAATGATCTTCCTAATTTGTATAAATGTCATAACATAAGTTGTGCCACCCAGTAGAAGAATAAATAAATAAGTAAATAATATTTAAAGAGTATGATTAGTTACATGTACAAATAGCCTAGATATAATTTGTTTTCTTCCATGTTAATAATTTAATCATTTAGCCAATCTTTGTTAAAAATAAACTCTTCACTTAATTTATTTATCTTCACAACATACATTATTCAAAGAGAATATCAAAAAATAAAGAACAATCTTTAAATAAATTAAAATATATCTATGGTTATATGAAAAATAACTTAAAATCATTTTGCATACTTCCACGTTATCAATACATTAATTACATCTTTACTGCATGCATTAATGCAATTAACAATAAAACTTTTAATGTTTATAAATGTCAAATAACATGTTTATTCAGTTCCAAAGCAATGAGGAAATAATTGATAAATAAATGAAAACACTTGTTTAACAACAAAATCAAAACATTTTATTAATACTGTGTATAATGAATTTTAAATATTTATTTATTTATTTATTATTGTCCTCAGTTTTATGGCATCACAAATGCTAAAGACAGCAGTTAGCAAAAAGAGATCTTTTCTATTTACCTTCTCATAAGCATGAAAGCATATATCACATACTTTAAAAATTAGTGAGCTGTGGTTGGAATGCGAAAAGCTCCAATCGCTTCTGTAATGAGAATTGATCTAGTGAGTTATCATGCCTCAGGCCAGTTTTCTAATCACTAGGTTATGCTGCCCATTCCCTTTCCAAGAGACAGATTATCTGCAACAAAAGATAAATGATTCATGATTTCAAATTATAGAATTCATATAAATTGTCAGCCACTGTGTAGGTAAAATTTGTCAGTGTCACTAAACAGACTTATTAACTTGGAACACACAAAGTGCACTATGTCTGAGCAGTACTGCTAATGGATGTATTATGACAGTTAGACTTCACACAGGGGGTAATTTCAGCCATTCATCTTGTATGCACTTGTAAATGTCCTGTATGATTTGATTGTGTATATGCAAGGTGTGGTGCGGTTTAGTTTTTGTTTTGTTGTTAGACTGTCTGGCCCCACGTGTGTGTATTGTTTTTGTGTGTGTGTGAGAGAGAGAGAGAGATGGACTCTGTGTTTGTGTGTGACAGAATAACAGAGAAATAGAGCAAAAGTGTGTGTATGTGTGTGTGTGAAACAAAATTAGTCTATGTGTGAAGCATTAGTGTGTGTATGTCCGTGTATGTGTGTTTTTTATACACTAATACATATAATTATATATTATTATTGTCCTCTTATAACTACTATTAGCAATAACAACAACATAATAATAATAAATAATAATAATCATAACCATAACAATAACAAAAATAGTAACAACAATATATATAAAAATAATAATAATAAATAAAGACTATTATTATGGTCTGCCGATATTGATATCTTCTAGTATTACAATTATCACAGGTATTTGGTTACTTTTAACGTTTTACTTTTTCTCACTGACAACAACTTCTGATATCGTTCACATGTTTTTATCATTTATCTAACTTAGATGACACCTTTCTTATTAATCTACTAGCTGAGAGGTGTTAGGACATTTTTTCATTTTGTTGCTAAGTAATTCACAGGAATGGTAGACATTTTAAACGGAGCATGTTATATTTACTGAGGAATCTGTCAACTGTGTTTTAAGACTGGTGATGCAAAATAAATGGATTAAATAAGAATTATATAAACAGAGACTGACAACAGTATGGGAATGTGTCTTTGATGTGTGTTAATCCTTTACACTGTTTACTTACTTTTAAAGTTGCATGTTTTCTTTAAGCTGTGATCTTCACAGTATAGACTTTTGGTTTTATTAATTTTAATGCCTATGGGTTTTTTGGGGAGGTGTTTAGGAGTTCTTGGGATTTGGGGATGCTTGAAGGGTTTGGTAGGTTTTAATGGAGATTTTTTGATAGTTTTGTCCTATATATATATATATATATATATCTTCTGTAGATATAAGAGGGGTTTTTTTAATAGTTTTGTCCTCTCTCTCTATATATATATTTTCTCTAGATATAAGAGTTTAATACTGTAAAAAAAAAAAAAAATTACTAATAATCATATTATCATTAAAATATTAAATATTAAAACATGGCTGAAATGTCATTAACAGTTTCTCAGCATTCATTCTTTAAGCCTTTAAGTCACTTTAATAAAACCTGTATTGTGCACTCATCTGTTTTATGGGACTTTGAGAACTGAATAACATTATATCAAAATTGAACATACTAGACACCATAAATTATAATTTAAGGTAATAAAATAATATTAGTTATTTTATGCAATAATTATTACATATTAAACCTATAATTATTTTTTAACAGTAACTTTGTGTAAAGAGAATAATAAATCAGTGTACACTTGACTTGATTTATGATATAACAAGTGTTCCCTGGCCTATCTAATGAGTCAAAATGAGTCATTTATATAAATCATCTCTGTGTATACACCATGTATTATTTTGTAGATAAACAAGTCTTTGTATTACAGTATATCAGCTCTCTCTTTCTCTCTTACTCTATTTCTCTTTCATTCTCTGTGATTCTCTGCATCTCTTTCTTGCTCTTTCTCTCTTTCTGTCCCTATCTCTAAATTTCTCTTTCTGATTCTCCTTTATCTTTTCTCCTCTTTCACTCCAACTCTCCTCCATATCTCTCTCTCTCATTTTCTCTCCCTCCCTCTCCCATCTCTCTCTCTTTTTCCTTTCTTTCTCTCTCTTTCTCTCTCTCTTTTTCCTTTCTTTTTTTTCTCTCCCTCTTTCTCTCCCATCTCTTCTCTTCTCTCTTTTTCCTTTCTCTTTCTCTCTCTCTTTTCCCTTTCCTTTCTCTTCTCTCTGTCAGTCTCTCTTTTCTTTTCCCTTTTCTTTCTTTCTCTGTCTCTCTTTTCCCTTTCTTTTCTCCTTTCTTTCTCTCTCTTTCCCTTTTTCTTTCTCTCTGTCTCTCTATTCTTTCTCTCTTCTCCTTTCTTTCTCTCCCTTTCTTTCTCTCCTCTCTTTTCCTTTCTTTCTCTGTCTCTTTCTTTTTCTCTCTGTCTCTCTATTCCCTTTCTTTCCTTTTTCCCTTTCCTCTCTTTTCCTTTCTTTTTCTCTCTCTTTTCTCTCTTTTCTCTCCCTTTCTCTCCTCTTTCTCTGTCTCTCTTTTCTCCTTTCTTTTTTTTCCTTTCTATCTCTCCTTTCTTTTTTTTTTCCTTTCTTTTCTTTCTCTGTCTCTCTTTTTTCCTTTTTCTTTTTCTCTCCTCTTTTCTCCCTTTCTTTCTATTCTCTCCTTTCTTTTTTCTGACTATACAACCTCTTTTTGTCTTCCTTTCTCTTATTCTTCTCCTTCTGTCTCTCTCTTCTTCTCTCTCTCTCTCTCTCTCCTCATCTTTGTCTTCCTTAACAATGTTTGGAGTAGTAGATTTTATAATCATCATTATACAAAAAGAAAAAGTGTGACTGTCATCAATCATCCAATCTATTGTAAGATGTCATTAAACGTTAATTAATTTGCTCAGAGATATACTGATCAAATGACTAAGCTCATGTCCAGCAAGTACTCTAACCATCAACCTACAGCCCACTCCCTTTAAGTCTAGACTTTGAAGATTTATTATCACAGGATCAGTTTCCTTTCAAGTATTAAACAATACAAGAAATTATACCATCAAGAACACTGGTGCCAATAACCATTGACAAGTTCTATGTTTAAAAAAATACAATGAAAGAATAATCTTGATAAATTGCTATTAAACTCACATCTATAACTGCCATATTATTTTATCTATCAAGTGTATTTTGTTTAATAAACTTGCACAATATCAGCACTTAGTAATGAAGTGTTTGTTCATGTGCACTGTGCAGTTTTGTCTGTTTGCAAATATGACCTGACAGTTTCGTAGTTTGAAATCAATAGGGTAGGCCAACCTGTTGTGTAATTGCTTTTATTCTGTTATAAGCAGTTAGATGAAAATGTGACAGTCGCTTGAATTGTTTTCGTCAGACTCAAGTAGTTTTGCAGACTAGTGAAAGTTGATAAAATATATGTTTATTATGTTCAATTACTGTAAGAGCAAACTGATTCCGATGAATCTGTCCCAGAATTTTTAATCTATATGCCTTTATTTTGAAATAATAAAATACCAGTGTGTGTGTGTGTGTGTGTGTGTGTGTGTGTGTGTGTGTGTGTGTGTGTGTGTGTGTGTGTGTGTTGCAGATTTATGTTATAAAATAATATTAACTTATCCCAAACTCTATAATATTTTTTCATTTCAAAATGTCCTATCCCTTACACATCCAAAAAGGATTTTCATCATCTTATTTTTTCTATTCATCCAACACTGCACCCCACAAAACCCTTTTATTCCCTTCCCCACCAAACGTCTGGTAAAACAAATGACTTTTTACCCTTTTATTAAAAGCTTTTTATCTGCACCTTTCTCAGTCCCAGTCCTAGGAAACGTCTTATTCCCTGAACACCCCACCAACATTCTCATCCTTACCACACACACACCTCCGTGTAAACTTCCATATTGTCTAAACCATTATCCCTTCTAACGTTTTAATCTCATACACATCTAAATAATGTAATTCTTCCATCTTTCAAACCTTTCTGGATCCCAATCTGTAAAAAAAAAAAAAACGTAAACATTTCCAAAATATTTGTCACTGTCTTAAAAATATTCTTACTTAACATCTCCAAAACTTTTAGGATCATTGTTAAAAAAATCTTCTACCACTCCAAAATGCATCACAGCCCCTCCCTCCCCTGTGATTTCTTCTTATCCTTCCTCGCTGCTATATATAGATCATAGCTAAGTTAAACTCTTGTCAACAGTCTGACGCAGGCTGGCCCTATTTATTATTATAATATTACTCATCAACAGGTAAATAAATATCTCATTTGTTATCTCAAACTGTCCTATCAGCTGTGTGTCTAGACACTAACTCATTAACATTTGTAAAAAAAAAATTCAAAATTCAAACAGTGCTATACTACTTTTGTTTGCCTTCTAGTTGAATAAACTAGAATTTTTCTTTTTGTAAAGGTCTTCTACATAGATGCATGTGAATCATATATGCATGCATGTCACACACAGACACATACATATTTACACATGCACAGACACTCATATAACATACACAGACACATGCACACATGCACAAATACACAGGCACACATGTACATACACACATATGCACACATACGCATTCACATATAATTCTAGCTATAATGCTGTGAATAGAAGATATTACTACAACAACAACACCAACAGCAGCAACACTGATACAAAATATTAGCAGCCACAGGACCAACAACAACAAAACAAAATATTACCATAAAAACAAAACAACAAAAATCATAATTACCATTATAACATTAATACAGATATGATAATAATTATAAATATTATGTTCCTGATGATGAAATAACAACAAGAATAAATGACAGCATTAACAACAACAACAACAACAACAACAACAGTAACAACAATAATAATTTGTTGGGCATAAATTTTTTTTTATTATTATCATTATATTAATAACAAAAAAATAATAATAATAAAATAAAAAATAGAGTATTAATCCTATTACTACTTCTACTACTACTGTGTATATAAAAAAAATATATATTTTTTTTTATGACATAATGAAAATAGAAGATCCTTTACTGCTGGTTACTTAATCTTGTGTTACTTCAGTCAGTTTCTTCTCCAGTGCATACAACACATTATAATAATAATAGATTTTATTTTCATTGTAACTGACAGTTAGACTGGATTTCATTAAAAACATGTTACTTTCATTATTAGCTGAATTTAGTTATCTTTTAATTTTTTTTTTTTTTTTTTTTTTTTTTTTTTTTTTTATTTTTAATTTTAATGAATTTTGAAAAAAAAAAAAAAAAAAATTTATGTAAATCTACAAAAAGAAACAGTATAAAGTGATAAACATTTCTCACCTAATATTTTTTGCATAAAATAAGTTTACACCAAATAAAGAATTATTTTCATACAAGCTGCATTTATTCTACATGTAAACTCCGCTATCAATATTTTTTTAACCTATTTTGTTGTTATAATTTACATTTTAGCTTTTAGAAATAAGCTGATTGGCTGAATAATAAACAACATAGTGAAATGACATGTAAAGACTGAGTACCTTTGTTATACCTAAATCATTCTACAGTTTCGTTGGTTTTCAACTTTATGGCTTTTAACTTATTCTTCAGTCATAAAATATTTTTATTATCGAGGAAGTGCAAACATTAAGGATAAGGTTTTATGTCTGATGCAAGTTGTAGACATTTTTTTACTAAGAAAAGTTTTTGTAAAGTTGAAGTCAGAAAAGCTGTAAAACTGCAGACTGCACATTTTAATTTTTAATTTAATTTTTTTCTTCTTTGTAATGTTCCTGCAGATTTAACTGACTAACTTATTTATAATCTTAAACTGTCAGTTCATTCTCTTTTTGAAATTATAAATCAGAAGTTTTGAGAACAGCTTCAATTTTGATCATTTTAAATAATCTGTTTGTATGTGTGTTTATTTTACAATTTTTTTTCTCTCATCTCACCTTTGTGAATTAAATTAGGAAATGGCACAGACGAGTGGAAACAGTAATGGAACACAAACTACATCATTATCTCCCTTGCTGATCTTACCTGAGAGAAAAAGAAAAAGAAATTTGTTGTATATGAAAATAATTCTACAGTCTTGAGTTTCAGAACAAATAAATAAGAAAGAAAGAAAAAAGAAATTACTTAATTATATATCAGTTAAGATTTTATAAATACTATTACAGTTCTTCAGTGCATATAAGCAATTCATCAATATTGTTTAATTAATTCACTTACCTACTTATTTATTTACATATATATTTTTGTTGTTTTACATATTTATCAATTTAAAGAATACTAACTCTTTACATGGAAGAATAGAGATGAACAAGAAACAACAAACAATGCAGCTTTTAAATATTACAAACAACCATACAGAAACTTTTCTGCTTTATCATCAGTTAAAATCATTAGCTATTTTTGGCAGGTAAATCTATTATGGCAGAAAGTCAGAAAAGATAAAGCTGAGGAGATGTTACTTTTATTATTGTTGGCATGGAGAAAGATCATGGAAGTAACCATGAAGAATTTGGATGCATGAGGTATTACAATAAAGAGAAGAAAGAACTTGATCAGTTTTGTAAAGCATTAAGTGAACTGACACAACATGAAGGTTCTTTCTTTGGCCAATTTCAAATACAAGTCTACTCAGTGTTTCCAGTCAATGAAGCATGGCAGCATCTAAAATATCAGCTCTGGAAATTTCTGTACTTTAATTATAATGAACTGTTAACATTCTGTCTGTTGTGTGTGTGTGTGTGTGTGTGTCTGTGTGTGTGTTATATTTGAATGCAGTGTTAAACCAAAGTAACGATTGGCTAACATGTTAAGTTTGCTGAGTATCATTTTCAATAATTGCTTTTACATCTTGAAAATTAGATCTAGAAAAACACTTAGTTGTTCTTTTTTCATTTTCTTCTTCTTTAAAACACTAATATTTTACACATTCAACGTAATTATCTCTTTTAAACTTTTCAAAAATGACACCTCTCACATTCATTGTGCCATTATCATCATTACTCCTCTTTCACTCCTCACCTTCACTCTCTCACTCTCTGCTTTTCATAATATCTTAAAATATGCAATTGCAGGGGGTAAAAAGCAATTTATAAATGTTGTTTACACATAACTTCAAAATTTTAATTATTTTTGCAGTCCATTTATCTTCATCATTTTTCCATTTTGCAGCACTCAAAGATATGAAGTTACACCTTGTGTATCATTAATCAGTTTGTTTTCATTTTTACATGTTCTCTAGATTTATAAATATAACACCTGATCATATGCTTATCTCATTTAGTTTATTATTAAAAGCTATAAAACTGTGGTTGATGATATTATCAACATCATTTGTGCCCTGCTTTTGAAAATTTAAATAATGTATTTTCAACATTAATATTTAAAATTGTGATGATCTGATATGCTTGGTTATTTTAAAGCAACATGTTTTTAAATTGTAAATGAACAATTTTTGTTTATAACATACTTAATATGTATATTTTTAGTTCTTATTATTATGTGTGAATTATGTGAAATAGATGTTTAAACTCTCATTGACAGAGAGGTATTTATATTTCTCCTGCTTGTGTTCACAGACTCATTTAATTTTGAAATATTTATTTATTATTATTGTTACTACTACTAATATTACTTTTATTATAATTTCATTATTCTCATTTTTTAAATATTTTTTAATATAATTATTTTGTTGTTCTTCCAATAAAACTTTGTTTTATTATTATTATCCAGCAAACACTGGAGTAGACTAAATATAAAGATCAGAGAATGGTTTTAGGCCCAATAGCTCACATGATCAAGCCTCCAACAATGTGTTAGCTGTTTTTTAATTTATATATTTTGGGGAGGGGGGAGTAGAATAACTGATTTTTCATATTATTAAGTATTTATTTATATTTACTCCTAATAGATGGGAGTATTCCTGAGAAACAACATTAAGAAAAACAACAACATAAACTCAAAACCTGTACTAATTAAAATAATTCAGTATTTTTGTTATTGTTCTACTGTTTTATTTTTTAATTATTTTTAATTTTGTTTTTGATAATTAATTGTATAAGTTCTTTTTGGAAGATTCTTTTCATTCAAATGTATATATGTATTTATGTTTGTAGATATATACATACATCATTATATATTTATGTTCTAATGTGTATATGTCTATATATGGTGTGTATAAAATTAGATGTGTGTTTGTGTGTGGTACATGCATGTCTGAATATAACATCAGATATGTGTACATACATCTATGTACAGGTTTATGTATGTTTCCATATATAATCTGTATTTTCCCAAATTTGTCATGGTTATTTTAATTTTATTTGCTCTTATCAGTATTCATGTCTTCTCTGGAAGCTGTTTTTATATTCCGTTTTTTTTTAATTTATATTGCAAAAACAAACCTACAAATGAAAGAAAGTAATCATTATCAGCTCACATAAATGTTTATAACTTTTCTTACAGTTAAAAATTTGTGACTTTAAGTGAAACTGTGCTTTTTGCATCTGAATAAAAAACATTTAAAAGTTTATAACCTTATTTTAATATTTAATTTTTTCATGAAAATGCCTAATCAGGAGGAAGAAGGGGGGAGAAAAAGGAGAGAAAGAACAATTAAGAGAAACAAATAGCAAAAAAAGTATTTATTCATTCATTACTTTATTTCATTTATTTCAGAAATGTCTACTAAAATTACATGAAGACATTTATATTTTTCATAATATCGTAAACACCTTTTTCTTCAAACACATCTCTTTCTTCTGTCTTTTATTTCCCTCCTTTTAGGAACTCTTGATAAATAAACACATTTAAAACACGGCGCCAAGTAAATTTCTTCTTCATTCTACTGTAAATTTGCGAAGGAATTAATCAATTTGTAGACGAGTTTGTTTTGGACGGCATTGAACAATTACACTGCCGATCAAAGCTGTACGTTTTTAATGCATTTTGTGTTGCCGGGATACTTCAGTGTTCCGCAGACGTGTACTTTAAAACAGCGTGACATGCAGTTGTAGTAATTTATGACAAGTGTGTTAACACATCCAGCAGAACCTGTGCAGGTTAATTTACTATTCATTTTCTTTTCTGCCCATTCTTAAATGGTGAAAATAAAATTCAGACTGACGTGATTTACAAGAAAAAATTGTTTTTGACTATTCAGTAAATTAGAGGCGTACATTAAAATAAAATATAATTTTTAAAAATGGCACCTGTTAAACGTGTTAGGTTTTAAAAATTTAAGATTTAAAAGGTATGTTGTTATTGTTTGTTCGTTTTTTAATTAAAGATATATTTATTTATTATTATTATTATTATTATTATTATTATTATTATTATTATTTTTTTTTTTTTTTTTTTTTTTTAAATTATTAAATACTTTGTATTGAATCGTGAATGGGTTTTTATTTTTCGTTTTTGTTCTTTTTTCTCACTGGGATTAAAATCAAGTGAATCATTTGTTGAGAAGACAACAGTAACACAAATAAGAGGAATTAAAATATATGTAACTGCCTTAAATGAGAAACTAACATACATATACATCCAAGCACACACACACACAAAATGAGAGATTGAAATGTTTTTTCTTTTTGTTTTATATTGTGTGTGAGGAAGAGACAGAACAGTAAAAGAAACAAAGAAAAAAAACTTTTAACAGAAAAACATATATAAAAATAAATAATTACCATAAACATTTATTACATATCTTACATGTTATAAAGTAAAAACTCATTTAGAGAATTTTTAATTAAACAATTTATTATTCTCTGTTTTAAAATTTCACAGATATGTGTAATTGATGGCTTTTTCAAGTCATTTTGTTAAAATGTTTTTACACCTTTGTCATTCTTACTGTATTCGAATCTTAATTGTTTAGCTTCTGTTACATTGGTTTTTGTATTCATCACTCTTTCTCAGAAATTTATATCAGTACATATACCATGAAAAGAACATTTTAAATGCAGAATTTAGAAGAAAAAAAAAAAAAAAAAAAAGTATTTTATTTATTTATTTATTATGTTATTTTGTTGATTCCCTTTTTTATGATTTTTTTACTTTTTATTATTATTTATATTTTTTTTGTCATAAATTAAAACATTTACTGCTACTGTGATAATTTTTAAAATGAAACATTTAAGAATTATGCAAATTAGTTACATTCACTTTTTAATGGTAAGTATTATCACATGGGTTGTAGTGACATAATATCAAATAGAACTGACTGGACATTTTTTTTTTATAAAGCTAACTGGAGCAGGCTGTTGCTAAGCATACCTTTACTATGAACACAAACTAGTTGTTTTAGTTACCTGCCCAAAGACAGTATTTAGTATGAGGACAGATAAAAACAATGAATGAGTTAGTGACTGAATGAGTATGTGCTCAACATAACTTAATATTAAAAATCATTAGTGTCCATTAAAATTATGTTGTCTTTTGGGTTTTTCCACCAGCACTTGAATTATTAATAATTAGCAGAAAGGAATATATATATATATATATACCTTCCTATGAACAGTATATATATATATATATATATATATACACAAACATGTATATATATATGGGATGGGAAATAGCCTAGTGAGAGCTGCCAGCAGAAGAGATTTTATTATGAACATCATGCTTTAAATGATTGTTCTAATGAGAGGTCACTCCAGCTAGATAGGAGAGGAATTATAGTTATTTTCACCTTCACAATTAGATCTGGATAGAGGAAAGAAATAATATGGATTTGATCTCAGAAGATACTACTCTTAAATTTTATTCTATCCATGGTGGTAGTGATCGTAAAGAAGATGTAGCAGTAATACTCTGTCTCTATTAGCTTCTAGCAGGAGCCATATTGGATATGCAATCTAAAGTCCTAAAAGCTGATGGGTTAACTATTGCATTACTGATATTGGTTTCTATGAAGGCTTATCAATCATAATGTTAATACTGTTGTAATTATCTTTTAAATTGGTTTGTCTTTACTTCAAAGCTTCTAGCTTACTATAATTATGAATAATTATATTGCTGGAATTATGATGTAATGGTTATCTTTATTTAGAATTCCTATTTGTATGAAAGGTAAAAAAAAATAATTAAAAAAAGTTAGAAAGCTGTGTTAATTAAAAGCCTGACAATGAGATGTTAATAAATTATTTCTTGTAAAATGTAATTCTGATTATTAATTTATTTCATTCCATCTGTGCTTTTCTGTCATTCTTTTTCTGTTTCTGTTTGTCACTTTTTTCTACCTATCTATAAATATTGCTCTGTAATTTTATCAATGTTAATATCCACTTTCTGTAAAATCTAACTTTCTGACTTGTTGTAACCATCAATCTTTTTTTTATCTGTATGTTATTTAAGATATATTGTTTGATTGTAACAGATTCAAAAATATTTATTTAACTTAGTAATAACAACAACTGATACTAATAAGTGCTTGTAAAAACAACAAGTATAATGATGATAAAAATAATAACAACAACAAAATGATAATACAAATGAAATCTCCCAGTACCCACAGACCCAAATTTCATCATCTTTTGATAAAATATTCATACTGTATTATATCTCTGTTTAATTTGCAAACAGCTGCAGTGACCTGGATTCTTTGCTCTTCAAACAATTCTGAAGAAAATATTTTGATGTGCAGATTGAAAACTTTGCCTTTGTTCAGCACAAACAAATCTGAGAAAACGGAGAAACAAGTTTGTGTGGCCAAATCTGAAGTGTTTGCTTTTCCATATCCTAGGAATTCAGAAAGGAAACAAAATGATAAAAGAAATAATTCTACTGATTTCAAATGATTTAATGAAAATCCTGAACAGCTGAAATCTTTTTTTTTCTTTTTTTATTTACAGTTTGAAAAAAAAAAAAAATTATGGTGGCCTAACAGCTCATTAAAAATCAACAATTTGACATCTTAATCTGTTACTTCAAAAATGTACTATGTTAATATTTTATTAGTTATTGAACTGAAAGTTTGTAATTGTTTGTAATTTTTTTGTTTTTGATGTTGTAACATTTTGTATAACAATCATTTTTTTAATTAGTTTTTAAAAATAATTTTGTACTGTTGATATATTTAAATGAACAAATTGTTGTTACTGATTGAAAATCTAAGTTATGTATTTTTTTTTTTCAGTATCACACACACACACACACACACACACACACACACACACACACTCTCAAACATATGCACACATACTCAAACACATACACACATCCAAAAGTGTTCTAAGTTAATTTTTGTATTAGTCATTTAACTGAAATATTATTTGAGAGCCTCTTATTATTACTGTACTAACACTATCTTGTTTAATTTTAGTAAGTTTTAACATTTAAATACTACTTATTTGCAGCTTTTATGTTTAAGGCATGGTTATTATGGTTTTTATGGAACAGTTTGCAACTGATAAAAAATCTTAACATGCATTTTTGAAATGTCTCTTTCTCTCACTCTTCCATACACACACATATCCACAAATATAGTCATGGTTTTTTTTTACATGTCAATGTCTACTCTATAGGACTTTTATTTTTATTTATTTTTCCTACTGTTTTGAATACAGGACCTTCAAAATTCCAAATAACACCAAAGTTTTAAAAGTCATCTTCTTTTTATAAAAATACATCCTCTAATTTTTAAAAATATTTTCTTTCATGTTTTGAATAAAGGACATTAATTTCTTTTATGCATCATCCGAGATTTGAATACAGGTCCTTTAATACTCTTTATGCTGTCATAGTGACCATCCTGATGGACAGTGCAATCTTACTGGAAGGGGTCAAGTGGTCAGTTATGATTCATTATACAGAAATGAATCAGTAACAGGACGTAATTATAATAAAACTGGTTCACTCATTTCCTCTACAATGTGTTTCATTTTTGTGATGACTGCTGTGATGTCATGTGGTCAAGGTCTTGTTGACATAATGTTTGTCTTCAGAATATCTGTTGCTAATATATCAGCCATCTTGAACTGTAGATGTGTCCAGTGAAGGTTCAGATAGTTCTGCTTTGGGCTCACAAAATGTAGTCTGTATTGTTTTCTTGAGATGGTTGTTAAAGAGTTTGTTATGGTAGTGTTGCTACTGCTGTTGCCACTACTACAGAACTACAATTAGTACTACTACTGCTACTAGTACTATAACAGTTATTACAGCTACTACAATTACTACAACAACAACAACTACTACAATTACTGTTGTGGCTATTCCAGTTCTTGATACTATCATCATATCAGAATATTCACCTTATATGACTAACTGCCAGTTCCATCTTTTTCAGTGGGCTACCTCTCAATCCACCCTGGTTTTGACATTTCTGCTTAGCTGTATTCATCTCAGACCAAAACTTTCTATTAAGTACAGGTAAATCACATAGGTAAAAATGTTGATGGGATTTTAACAGTTCCCTTACTTGAAGTTAATACAACTTTATACAATTTTTATTTTGTGAAAATTAAAGAGGTTTGTTTGTTAGTTGGTTTTCTTCATTTTTTTTTTTTTTTTTTTTTTTTTGTCTTGTTTTTTGTTTATTTGTATGTAAAACTAGTAATTGCTTGAATCTGTGACTTAAAACTTATTTTATGGCTTTCTTATTAATTTGATGTATAAATAATATATAAATAATGTATAAATAATATTTAAAATTAGACATAAAAAGCAAACTGAACAAACGAGAACAAAAGATAAAAATGGATGCACATCTTTGGGATTTTAGATCAAGATTTAATGAACTCTTCATATATTATTAAATCTTGTGAAACAAACTTTATATTTAAATAATATTTAAAATTGGACATAAAAAGCAAACTGAACAAACAAGAACAAAAGATAAAAATGGACGATGACGGCTGAAAAAAAAAGAAAAAGAAGAAGAAAAAAAACGCAAGACGAAAGTGAAGTTCTGTCAACCATTAACAATACAAATGAACACCAGAAAAATATTTGTTTTCGAAACAGCTACATCTGTTTGCTTAAAGTAACAAGAAATTCAACAGAATAAATAACGTGTTACACATGCTTACGTAAAAAAACCCTTCTGAGACGTCACAAGTAGTATCAGCCTTCCTGTACACACACAAACAGAGGCTCTAAACTTACAGTTCTTCATACTTACCGAGGATCACATAAGAAGGTGTGAAAAACAGGATAGCATAATGATCCACCGTCATACAACGTTACGTTGCGTGTACCTGTCACACAGCAACAAAACCAAGAGGTGAATACGAAAAGGAAAGGAATATTTGTTTAACAGCATCCTGGCATGTTATTTAAACAGTGACAGGACTATGGAAAATACATTAAAGGGAAATGATTATGTGGAATGAAAAAAGCTAACTTGTTAGTCTCGTATAATTTGAGTTTATTAAACATGGCTTATCTAGTTTTATATTATATCAGTAAAATATACGTATATATATATGAAGCAGAGTTTATCACTAATTGCCTGATTAAGTAAACATAAATATCTAAATCATTTCATCTACCATACATACAATGAAAGAAAGTCAACTTCAACAAAACTACTGTAATAAGCCATCTTTAGCAGAATTAGTGATTTTATAAAATCAATTGCAACAAAACTAGTCACTTTAACAAACCAACTTAGCAGAACTGGTAACATTATCAAGTCAGCTTAAAAAATATTAGTAACTAATAATAAGTCAGCTTAAAAGGAACTAGTGCCTTTAATAAGTCAACTTCAACATTACTAATGGCTTTCATAAGACAACTTCCATGCTGTGAAGTAACTAAGAGCATTTCCATTCACTGTAAAAGTAGACATGTCTGTGATTAGAATATATATCTTTTACCCTATGGCTCTGATTTAATGTTTTATTTGTGCCACATGCTTTTTTAACATTTTATTATTATTATTATTATTATTATTATTATTATATATTTCGGAAGGAAGGGTGAAAAAAACTCAGTTCCCAGTGGATGATTTTTCAACATTTGAAACTTATGTTTTGGTGTGTTTTGCTTACCACCTAGCTGAGATGAGAGTCAAATTTCCTTGTTTTGTGACTAGTGTGAGTCATCTTGCTCACAGAAGGCGACAGAAATTATTATCATTCAGGTGGTCTGCTTGCAGGTGTCAGTAGTCTTATAAGAAATATTATCCTGCAATAATTCTTACTGGTTTAAAAAAAATAAACATAAGAAAAACTATTGCTATAAAAAAAATAATTAAAAATATTTATTTAAAAAATAATTTAAAATATTTCTTTAAACAAATAAGTAAAAATATATTTTCAAATTTTGTTTTAAAGTATTGAAAAAACAAAAACAAGGTTTTCTTGTTTTAATTTTAATTTTATTTTACATATGAGAAATGAATTTAATAATTGTTGACTTTCATGGCAGTATGATCACAAAAAGCACATGCAGTCAAATCTTAAATGTGCACATATATCTATGGATGCTAATGTATAAATATACAATTAATATGCATTTCTTTTGTATACAAGCTGTGTGCTTCTGTTTGGATAACTATAAAGCCTTTATTGTTATTTAAGTATTTGTATATTATTTTACAAGATGCATATATCCAAAGGTAATTAAAAAGACTAAAATTTCATAATTTCCATTTCTGAACTACAAATGAAAATGGAATGACACAGCAAAGATTTTATTGTATTTGTATTGTTGAATATGGTAAATGTGTTCAGTTGTTGAATATATTAAAGGTTTGGAATTGTTTAATAAGCTAAATGTTTTGAGTTGTTGAATAAGCTATAGGTTTTGAGTTGTTAAATAAGCTAAATGTTTTCAGTTGCTGATTATGCTAAATGTTTTGAGTTGTTGAATATGCTACATGTTTTGTCTGTATGGATGTTTGTGCACCTGCAACAAACAACATAATCTGTCTGGATTTGATATCAAAGTGAGTGTCATGAAAACAACATTCTAACAATCATCTGTGTACTTTCTGTGTGAGATTGAATTTTATAATTTATTTATGAATTCAACATTTTATGCCTACTTCAGATGAGTTCACCATTTTAGGGAAGTAATTCAACAGGAAAATATGAATAACAAAAAAAATCAGTCTGCTTACGTAACTTAGTATGCCATCTTCACCACATAAATTTCCAATTAATTAACAAGCCAGTAATTCTTTTTTCACTCTTTTACTGACTGTCAACGATAAAAAAAAATGTAGGTTAAATTATTTATCTAGTCAAGTAATTTGTTTCCTTAGAATTTAAAGTTATTACAGCCTACTTTTTTGTTTTTTTATTACAATTTATTATTATTTCTCATAACTAAAAATATCATTGAAAATAGACACTCTAATACAGCATTCTTTTTTTTTTTGTAGTAAAATTTTTACTTTTCTACCTGTAAGGTCATTACATACCTGAATAAGCCTTTTTAAGTTTTATTATGTTGTTACAGAAATTATGAATGAAATGAGTAACAAGTTTTAAATAAGTCCGAATTTGAGACAGTATTCAGTTATAACTACAACAGGCTAGTTAGAAATAATAACAGTCAATTTAAAAAAAAAAAAAAAAAGTTCTTCTTGTATCAAGTAATGAGAATAAAAGTGTTAGATAATACAAAAACAACAACAACAACCCCACAAAAAAATGTAAAACTTTAAAAATGGCCATTGAATAATCAAATTTTTAAAAACAGATTTATTAAAATGCATATTTTGTTTTGAAATTGGTGTAACAGTTGATACTATTGTAACTAACAAACCTACAGTTATATCAGTGTCTTTGTTAATTGCTGAATGAATCAATAATTGTTTCACAACAGGTTAACACATTTTAATTTCAGTGTTTATTCAGTTGTACAAAGTTTTTTTTTGTACAATAATGAAATAGGAAATGAAATCTGGTACCACTGCTTGATTGGCTATTTTTACTGATAAGAAAAAAATATATTTTTACAGACACTTTTCAACAGAGAGGACAGCATGTACCATTACCTTTAATAAACCAGTCAGGAAGCCCTTAAACAGGAAGTATCTCTCAGTGGAGGTACTAACCCTGTGAACCAGTATAACTGAGGTTACTAATGTAAGCATACACGATGCTGAATAAATTAAAAAAAACAGTATTATTATAAAGTAGAATTTGCAGTAAAATTTATGTAGCAGTGTAATCAGGAAATCTTCAAACCTTTTAACTTCTTTGTTGATTGATGTGAAGAGGATAGCTAACTTTTTTATTTTCATCATAACCAGTTACGTCTCTCTGTGTTACTAATAGTTGCAGCATGTCTGGCTGATGAACATCTGGATTCTGAAGTGCAAGCATGTGCATGTTTATCTGCATGCATAAGCACATATGTAAAAAAAAAAAAAAAAAAAAAATTTAAAATGTCTGAATCTATTTATATTTAGGTGCAAGCCAAAGATTTGGAGTGTGCTTGATAAGTTTTATGAAGACTTCCAGGCTAATACTGTATGAAATGTTTTGTGCTATATATTTAATGTTTAGAATCAAGGTTCCAAGATAAAATTAAAAATAAAATTTAAATATTTAAATATCTCTAAACCATTTGATTTGGTGATTTTAAGTGCTTTTATTTTTAGGTATGTCTTTTTGTTGTTGTTGTCAGTTCCAATTTTTTTTTTTCAAAATTTTCTCTAAGATTATTTTTTTTAATATGTAATGTTCTTAATGTGCTTTTACCTGTAAGAGATTATAGCAGTTGCAAAGAATACTGAATGCAAAAATCATTTCAGTGTAATGTTTAAATAAACAATTTCATTTTTTTTTAAAACTAATGATTTTCTTTTTTCATTTTTTTTTTTATTTAACATGTATCATTGGTGATATAAAAAAATAGTATACCATTTAAAAAAAAAATATATATATTTTTTTTAATTTATCATATCACTTCATTACAAAAAAAAAAAAAATTGTGTAAATATATTCTGCACACTAACATGTCATGTTTTAATTATTTTTTGCTATCTGATCTGAAATAGTAACACTGTATAATAACAAAAGAGTAGTTTAAAAAGATCCAGGCACTGCCATTTTTCTGTAGTCATGACAGCATTGTGTACAGGACAAACTGATTTTCTCTAAGTTTCTTCTAATGTTGTCAGAAAAAAGCAGCTGTCATTCAGCCATATTTGCAATGATGTAACAGAGAAAACTGTTGGTGTTCAAATGTTTTTTTGTAATAATATAATTTTTTGTCATACTTTATTATGAGCAATGATTGGTCAACTAAAACCATAAAATAATAACTTGGAAGTATAACGAATTTTTTTAGATCATTTGTTAATACTGCCAGAGGTTCACTTTAAATACACATACTTTTATAGTTGCCACATACTATTATTTATTGCAGTTCTCCATATCTTAATTCTTGTGGAATTTTAGATAAATACTTTTGGTTTTTTTTTCTGATGGAGGGGAAGATTTTTCACCAAATAACTTTAGATGAGTTTTTAGATGAGAAATTCAAGCAGATGAGATCAGTGTTAGTGTATCTGTATTTTTATCAGCAATGTGGAATCCCTGACACTGGTTTCTTGTAATCACATCACCTGCTTGCCAGACTAAACGTACCAGTCTCCATGTGACCCTTCCCTCCTAAAAGATTAACTTTCTTTGATGAAGATTACCACTTCTCAACTCTGACATCACTTGACTCTAATTACCTCCCTTTTCTCCATTCTTGACACTTTTGCTTCTGTTTTCACACTCTCCTGTTTCTTTTTTTGTTGTTGTTTGTTTCTTCTTCTTTTTTTTTTTTAATGCAGAAAAAGGAAATGGTTTGAAGGTTTTGAAAGAAAAAAAAAATGGAAAGCAAAAAGTGTCTTCCTTTACTTGATAAGATACTTTTGGATCTAGAAGACTTTTGTTTAAATGATCTAAATCAAGCTTGTTTCCTGTCCAAGTTTAACCAAATAGATAAAAAGATTTGAAAAAAATTTTTTTTTTTTTTTTTTAAATTAAAACATTTAAAAAAAAAGAAGAAAAGGAAATGTTAGGGGAAAAAAGAAAGAAAGAAAATAAACATAAAGAAAACAAAATAAAACAGACAAAAAAAATATATAAAAAGGATAACATTTTAACAATTTTCCTTTTAAAATTATTTATTTTTAAAATAGTTTTTCTTTTTGGTGTTTGTCAAAGATATTTTCTCCTTTTTAAAAAAAATTTTTACTTTAATTTTTTAGAATTTTGTTGTTTTTTTTTTATTTAATTAAAATAACATCAGCTGGTTCTCCAAAGCTTGTACATCCCTGTCTGTGGGAAGGTACACATAAAAACAAAATCACTTGCTGCTGATCAAAACAATTTAGTGTCCTATAGACTCGCAAGAGTCTCTAATATCAGCATTGTATTGAATATATAACAATTTTTCTTACTACAGGTAATATACTTAATCTTCTTTGGCCTGAGTATTTTCAATAATTGTATAATTTTTAGTATGTTTCTATCAGCAGAAAAAAATGGTTCATGCATTGTTATGAGTACAATTCATGTTTTCTCAAAGACTTCTGCCCATGTTAATATTTACTATATGTTTACACTCTTATTATATTCACTAGTTAAATGATAACCCAGTGTTGAGATGATTGAAAAAAAAAAAAAAAAAAATGAAAGAAAAAAAAAAGAAGAAGCAAATTGCTTTTCTTTCCAAAATGCTTCCAACCATTTTGTTCAATTTCCTGCATTTCTAATCAGAACTTGGAAAGAAATGGCTTTAAAAATTAATTAGCTTTGGTGAAATATCTGGGAGTCTCATTTTTACTGCTGTTTAAAATGTTTCACCTTTAGAAATGTAACCATTTCACTCTGTAAAAAACAAAAGAGCAAAAAATATAAAGAAAAATGTTACTGAAATAACATACTGGTAAATAATATCAAATTACTGTGTTGTGGTGTGCATACGTACATCGTTATTACTATCAAGTTTATTTTTTATTTTAAAATATCAGAACAGAACAAATTATTGGTAGATAATTTCAAATTAATGTGTTATATTTGGTGAGAGAGAAAGAAAAAATATATACATATTTTACTATTGACAGATTATATTTTTCATTTTTATTTCAAAAACCAACTAAGTATAAAGATATACATTATCAGAATAAAACTAATAATTAGTAATTAATATCAAATTAATGTGTTGGGGTTTTTTGTTCAGGAAAATACACTTATTATCAATTTTGGGGAATGTCTGTGTTGTTGTTTCAAATACAATTTATATGCATGGGAAAAGACTGGTGTTCAGCTTTAAGTGTTGGCCTGAGGGGTGGATGGTTTCAGGATCAGCCATTCATACTGCAATCCACAGCCTGTTTCTTGTTCCAGCCATTACTTCACAACTGTTTTATCAAAGTCTTGAACATGTGATGTCCCTTCAAAAAGAAAAAGATGTATGTAAAAGATCCTTGCTGTGAATTGATGAATACCTCATGGAGTTGAAGGTTTCTCTTTTTATACAGTTATTATGAAATAAAACCATGTTTGTCATCTGACAATTGTTAACACTAAGGTATACTGAAGAACTGTCAAATACTACTATGTACATGTTTGTATCTTCCCATGTGTCTAAATATGTTTGTGTATTTTTGTGTAAATATATGTATGTATGTGTACTGAAATTTATGTGTAGGTATATAAAAATGCATATTAGGTACAGTATTATGCTCATTTTATTATGACAAATCATCAGCTGATCAGGCTAACAATTGATGCAACAGAAATAAAGTTTTATTTTAACAGTTTATGTGCACCCCAAGGAGATGTATAAAATTACTGAATAAACATAATGTACTTCATTTATACACTGCACTTGAGAATGAAATATTCTGACACTTAGAAAAGAAAGGGAAAAAATATATATATATATATGTAAAAGAAAAACCAAAAATCATTACTTCTGTTTTATATAAAATGTTAATATTTTATATCTTTTTCTTAGGAGGTGAAATAAAAGTGATAAATTACCAACAATGAATCTGTTTTTTTTTTTATTTTATTATTATTATTAATGGTTTTTTTTCTTGGTGTGTATGTCTGGTTTATGTATGTGATGAGGGGGATAACAAGTGGATTTGTCCTCTAACATTCTAAGAAAAATAACAAACACCATTTCTTTAAAAAATCAATATTTTTAAAAAAGTGAAAAATTTAAATAAATGAATATTTAACAACACCTTTGCATATTTTAAATAAGTGGTTGTTAGATATCAAATTTATATAATTTATGGCAGTAAAATCTATAAAAATAAAACAGCTGCAGATGACAAATAGGTTTGTATGTTTCCATTATGCAAACTTTTACATACAGGATACCATAGTCAGGAAAACACACCATTGCATGTGCAGTTTCATAGGCAGTAAGTGAAGACTTGATTCCCCATCCCCGCCTGCAGGTGAAACAGTTTTTCTCACTACTCTAAAATACAATAAGTAACAGTCTATTTGCTTTCATATGACATTTATATATGTACAAATGCCAGAACCATTTTTTTTTTTTTTTTTTTAACGGTAAACTTTCTGGAGTACATTTTGCCCAATTTCACTTCCATAAAAGATTTTGGATCTGCACCTGGAAAATATTTATTGTTTCACCTTTCTACGTTTTCACATTGTTTTTAATGGAGGTTTTTGATGTTTTAGGGGTTTTTTTCTTTTACATCTTAATGATTGTCCAACTGCTTGCAGTTTCATATTGGTTTTTACAAATATTGTTCGGTCGAAAAAAGAAAGAACAATAATTTAGCTTAAATTTACATTCTGAAATAGTTCTTTAATTTAATATAGGAATGTTTTATTAGTTTTTGCAACTGCTGCAGCCATTAAATTGAAAATTGCAACCAGTTATCATCTATTTTTATATATTCTTTAATTTTTATGACATATTTATTTATTATTTTTATCCAGTCTCATTATTGTAATTTATGTGCTTTTTTTTCTTCTTTTTTTTTATGAATGATTTATTTATTTATAACCATGAAAATAATTAGGCCTATAATACATAAATAAAAGTTTTTATGTTAAAGTTTTTTTTTCTTCTTCTTCTTAAGTCTATACATTGTAACAAGAAAATGATATTGTACTTTCTTTATAGCTAATCTTACCTGGGATATTTTTTTTTTTTATTATTTATCTCTTTTAATTACTTTTTTTTTTTTTTTTTTTTTTCATTAAAGAAATTCAGTTACTGGTAGTTATCATTTATCATTTAATGATAATACAGACTGACTGTATGTTGAATGATAATATAGACTAACCGTCAATTGATTTTCTTTTGTGGTAAACAATAAGTTATATCGTATACAATTTCCACAATTAAAAAAAAAATTAAAAAAGCATCATTTTACTATTTTTAGAATAAACGTGATTCGTCCATGAAAGGGTTGATAATTAAAAGATTAAAATTCCGTTTCTTTTTTGACAGGAGAGCTCGGTTGCACTTGATTGCTCTCTCCAAACATTTATCTTTTGGGAGTGGTTCACACATAGATACTAGATTTAAATGATTCCTTTCAGACTTTTATCAGTGAAAACCACATCAACCATACAATAAACTCTTAATGCTGTTCTCGCAACAGTTCAGTTGTATAACACTATCGCGTGTGTCATAGACGACAAGTCAGCGGGTGCGACGGCAACAACTCTAAAACAACGTCGACAAGCATACGTTAAGAATGAATACTTAAAGCAGTAAGAGACTGCTATTGGTTAGTTTAAATAGAGATTGCATAACAAGTGTTCTTTGCTGTATGCTGCTTATACATTGCTCTCCGGTGATTTTACTTACGTACAGAATAAATGAATTCCAAATCGGTAATAAAAACTTTAAAAAAAAAAAAAAAAAATATATATATATATATATATAAAGAAAAACATAATGTGTGCACGTAGGAAAAGTAATGATACAAAATGAAAAAAAAAAAAAAATAAGTTATTAATAGAGTGGATACATTTTATTACTATTATTATTATTATTATTATTATTATTTTTTTTTATGATTTACATATTTTAGAAAACGCCCATTTTAATTCCCATATTTAACAATACCATAACTAGAAGCCCATTATCCAATGAGTATATTATACACTATAAAATCATAATGTTAACATTAATCTCTATGAGTTAACTGATTATAGATTTCAGTTACCTCACGTGTGGTAAATTACAGTTCAAATGAATTATCTGCTAAATTGTTGGACTGTTTTAACTTTCCAACCAGGGCACATTTTTTTCTTAGTTTAATAATGCTTATAATTTATTATGAAGCCAGAAGTTTGTGTATGTATGTGTGTGTAGTAATGGATAAATAACTTTTCTTACGTGAAGAATAATAATATGTCTGAAATTTCTTTTCTGTTAGCAGGGATTAGCAATGGCCTGATGGTTAGATCATATGGCTGATGTGTCACAGTTTGTAAGATGAATCCTCAGTATGTCTGTTAGGTGTTTTGCAGTTGCAGCCAATGTTCCATGATTGGTTTATTGAACTTGCTTTTACTTAATTTAGAGTTTATGGGAAGGTGCATATAAAAGATTTCTTTCTGCTAATCCAAAAAGCGTAGCCCATCAAGTTGAAGCAGTGGCAGACCTCTCTTGTTAACCATATAAATGTTCACATAAAAATTATATATGATACCACATAATCACAAATAAAATAATAAGAAATTAATATCTGTTTTTCCTTTTCTATCAGTCATCCAAGTGATTATTTCTTTCACATTCATTCAAACTCCATTCAGCAATATTTTATAATAATTTGCTATTTCTGTGATTTTTAAAATCTTTTTCCAAAACAGCAGTAGAACCACAATACTAATAAAAATATAACTTACGTTTACCATTTGCATTAGATAATTTGCTTATTTATGACAAAAAAGTTTAATTTCTGATTGCATAAATGCATAACAAAACTGAAAACTTTTGTAAGTTACTATGCATGCATGTATCAAACAAATTTGATATCATTGTTATTATTATGTTTTTTTTTGTGTTTTTTTAAAGTTCTACTTAGACTCTGAATCTAAAATTCATTCCAACTGAAATATGAATAAAGATGATGTCTAATCATGAATGATTTAACCGACTAAGAAAGTCGATCATTACATCTGGTTGACTTGGGCTGCCAGTTTTGCCACACAGACTACTCGGTTGGAAAATGATATTAACTCCGCACTTTTCGACTCACTTCAGGCCGTCTCTGGACATTTCTAATTATCCTTGCTTGCAGGGGACAGAACAAAAGAAATCAATAGAATTATCCAGCAGAATAAAGACTTCAGTGCATCACAAGTGGATTAAAATGGATAATTAAATTAACATAATAAAAATTTCAAATGCTTTTAGTTGATCTTGTATCAGACCTGTTACATTGACAACGATTTGTTACGTGAATGTGTTTTTATTAGATTTGTTGAATGAAAGAGTAAATGACTTCAGTTCTGCTAATAAAGAATATTGGAAAAACTAAATATTAAAGTTTTTCTTTTATATTTTTGTTTGAAGTTGATTGGTGTCGGTGACTGGTTGTTGTGTTTGTTTGAGGTTTGATTTGCTTGACTGGTTATATAATACCAGTTTATTTATGTTATATATATATAGATACATATGTATACAATACATACATATACAAATAAACTTTACCAACATACATATATATGTACATACTTATATACATAAAATACATACATACATAGAAACATAAATGCATTCATATACCAGCATACACATAGATACATACACCTATATCATATTTATTTGAATATTCATATATGAATGTGTACATACATATTTAGCATTCTTTCCTGCAAAAACTATTCATGGACAACCTCTGACTTCATCAGATTCCCTTCTGTCTTTCCATTCTGTAACTGGATTAAAAATGTATCAAGTATGAGAAAGTGTTACTTAATTTCTTACAGCCTTTGGACATTTGTCTTTATCACCATGTTCTATTAAGAGTTTATATTTGGAGTGTTTGTACAACACAACAAGTAGTGTTTGTTCAGACTGGCCTTGTTTGTGTTGGTCACTGATGTGCCAGCAGCACTTTGGCCACACTTTTACAGCTTTGACTTCAGGTTGTTTGGTCAGTTCACTGGCCTGTGGTCATTCATTGTTATTACAAGATAATCTCCCTTGTCTAATTCTTCAGTGGCCTGTGGAGAGACTTGCTGGGTTGTCACAAGTGCTGTTAGTCTTAATGCATTCAGAGAATTTATTGTTTCTTTTTGGAAACTTGTATTTAGGTCTGCAAAGCTTTTTGTTAAATGGGAATGTACAGACAAAGTGATTTTTTGTTATTGTTAAAATATTCGGTGTTTTATTTATGTTTGAAATTTAAATACATACCTTTAAATTATTTATTTATTTTTATTATTATTATATATTTTTTTTACCACAGATCTAAATTTATTTATTTATTTATTATGTTGGTATAACTGATATAATTCTACATTTTTTGTTTTCTCAATTAATTTTTTTTTTTTTTTTAAATTATCATCTAAATATTAATAAATTAATAATAATTCAAACTGATGGTCAGGATGTAATCCTAAATTCTTATACATTGCTGATATACAGATAACTAATTTTGGCCAAACTGAAGTAATTAACCAGTACTTGTTGAAGTAAATGATCTGTTCAAATACTGATAATTATATAAATGTGCAACGAATGAAATATTCTAAGTACTTTTGTACACAAACTGCTCCATAGTTTTGTAGACACTGGTGTCCACTAAAACAATTTGTACATCAGTCCTTGCAATATTTAAGAAATTATTCAAATTACTGAAGTTGTTGTAATAAAGATAATGAACAGGTTGTCATAATTCACCTATGATTAAATTGTGAACTGACTATCCCTTAACTGATTAAGCAGGAATTTCAGTTTAAAATGTTATCACAGATTTCAATTACAACTAAGACATTTTATTTTGTTGAATTAAATCCAAATATATTTATTCCAGTGCTAAATGGTGAGGTGAACCGGTTTCTACATAAACACACTTTTCTTAGATTTTTTTTATGTGCAGGAACTCTTTTTGCCACTAGAACAAGATGGATCTACGATTTAATAAATTGAATTGTCATGTTTCAGAAAGTATTATTAAAATCACTTATGTCACCATAATGAAGACACTTGATCAGTAATTATTATTTAAATAGAAATCCCAGCAAATTGGTTGTAATCCAGCAAATTATCTCTCAACTGACTGATCAAGTATTTCTTAATCTCCACTCTTCCAGTTTTTCAGTTCAGTAGTCCTCACTGATTAGCACTAAACCTATCTGTAAACTGAGCTTTGTCAAAACAAAAAGCAGCCTTATTACAGAAACAAAATTCTACTTTGATGTCACAACAAAGGAATATATCAATGAATGTATATAGGTTTACCAATATTTATCTAGAAATAAAATCTTTTAAAAATCACTTCTACTGTTATTATTTCTAAATACTTTAAACACATCCATAGCTGGATTAACCAATAAATCTGCTTTGATTGGTTTAAGCTTTAGAAAAGATTATGTTACAAAAACTTAGTATCAAATGTTTAGCCACGCAAGAAATGCCTAGATTAAGATTATCCTATTTACAGATTAACATATCTAAAGCTGAATCGGGGTCAGGTGGAAATTGTTTGTTTAGCAGACAATATATATTGCATCTTCATTTCTGTATTAGAAGTTATATATTAGAATAAAAAATTTGGTCCATAACAGGCATGCTTGAGCAATCTATGAAGGAAGCAAGTCAGTTACCTGATAATTGTGATACTGGAAAAGAAACATGGTACCATTCATCTGTAAGCAACATCAATTTAGCAGCAAAGAGTATTTAATATACAGCTTCTCATAGACAGCAAAGTATATAACATGGTAGTTCATATATTTGTCACTGGATACTATCAGAATGCAGAGTAGCCAAACAAGCAAAGACAGTTTTGATTACGTTACTCACATTGACCCAAAGCACTAATTAATTAGTTTCACCCCTAATGGATACAAGTTACATTCAGACATTTTAAAATGCAAACTGTTTTTCCATTTTCTTTTCTTTTCTTTTTTTAAATGTCCAGGTCAGTGTCAAGGTAACCTTTTCATAGTCGACAATTTTAAAATCTTAAGAAGAGATTTCCGAGACAAGTAAAATTCTAAAAATATTTTCCTTCACTAAATCTTTACCAGTGGGAAGAACTAGTACAATTTATCTCTGTCAAATCTTTTGTGAAAACATACCAAGGAAAACAAGTTCTTTAAATGTTGTTTTTTTACTTCTTTTTTTATGTAATGTAAATATTGGGAATTTGTCTTGTTGACATTTAAGTCTGGGAGTTTCCAGGTTCCCAGGATTTCTATGCTACTTTTAGTCCATGAAGCTATTTCAGTTAGATATACTTGTGTGTTCAGTATTTACCTTCTGTGAATTTTAAAACTTCAGATTTTTCTTTTCATCTAGATTAATTTACTTTACAGTTTTAAGTATATTAAGAGTTTTTATAATACTTGAAAATCTTATATATATATATATATATATATATATATAAAATCTTTTCTCAACTGTTTAATTTATTTTTTGAAGTATTTACATTTTCTGTTTTGTATTTGAGTAGACTATTTTATATTTTAACATTAGGGTAAATTATGCTGTTATATACTAATATGTACTACATTTTATACTGTTTTGTTATTTTTATTTACTTTATTATTTCTAATTCTTTTTTTAGTTTTGTGGTTTCTAACATTTACAGAGAGATTATTTTTTTCAAATATTATTTATTTATTGATTATTTTATATATATTCTTTAATTTAAATTAAATATTACATACACTAAAATTTTAAAAAAAAAAAAAAAAAAAGGAAAAAGACCTTCCAAAATCACAGTCAAAGATAAATTTTAACCTTTTGCCCTCAAGTACTTGTACAGTTTCAAACATCCTTAATGGCAATGTACATCCCATGACATCAAGTCTTTCATCCATTGTGGTTTATGACAAAAATCAACTGTTCAGAATACCCACTACATTTTCTTGCCCATACCCCATTGTGCAAGTTAACAGTTTTATATCACTTATCTATTTGTTGTTTTCAAAACATAATTGTTCCACCCAGAAACATAAACTACACCCAACAGTTTCCCGTCAGACTGAAGTCTTCCATCATCTGGAAACTCAGAATATCTATTAAGCGTCCATCTCGGAAGAAAAAAGAAAGAGAGATCTGAAGGATTTGAAATCCTATCATGTACGAAAATCACATCATTCATAAAGTCTTAATAAACTTATTGTTGGAAAAAGAGAAAAGAAAACGAACATAACTACAAAGGTTTGTCTGTGACGTGTTATTTATTTGTGAGATAACAACCCCAATAATAAATTAAATATATGATTTCAGATTTATGTATTTAAGGTTGTCAAACACTTTGATGTGAACGGTAAGTAATCCCTAAAACCATCATGTCTGATAAATTAATAAACAAGCATTTTTGGGTGTATGTATTGATATAAATGTAATGTGTTGGTACAGCAGGTTTTGAAGGGATTATTTCTAAAGAGCTTTCTATATTTTAAATGGGTATTACTGAAATCCACTTGTCAAAGGAAGCTACTTACATTATTACGGGGTCGTGTAATATTAAAGTAAGCTTCTGTTTGTTATTTTTATTAACTTGCCTGATCCACACTTTTTTTCTTTTGTATGTAGTCGTTCAGCTAGCAATCCACCTGAAAAAATACAGCTTATAAAGATGAAGTTATAGTTACTGACGAGATTGAAAATGCATGGATATTTTGTTTAGTCAGTAAACAGTGCCTTATAAATATGAAAATCACACACACACACACACACACAGAATGTTCATAATACATAAATATATATTAACATATCATATATGCATATATTCATACATACATACATATGTACATATATATCCATCTATACATACACACAAAAATATACATTCATGTTTGCATATATATATATATATATAAAACAGAAAGAAAGTATGTATGTTGTTTTATTCAATATGCCATTAAGACACAACTTAAAAACATTATTTTCACAATATGAAGTATTTAAAAGCATTTTATTGGCAGGAACAATGAAGAGTAAAACTGATTAGTCACTTCCATTATAAATATAAAACTATTCTCCTGTACACAAGACAATAACACCAAGTGTTACATTTCACTCACTGGCCACACTTCAGTATCTTATTACCCATAATTCACCGAAAACCCCATTTCTGGACACGTCTGAGCTAGGCTGAAAAGCAGACAGATACATTAACCAAGAAAAAACAGGGCAATTAGCCACATTCTATCATAAAACCAGTGGGAATTCTAACCCTACCCCTTCATTCCAAGCAATAAATGTGTTTAAATATGATGGTCACTGAATGATATGAATTAACATACTGGACACGAACCACCTGTTTTCAAATGACCATCAAGTAATCCAGCTACTCAAAAGTACATTGACCATCATGGGAAAGGTAATTGACTCGTGTTCCGAGTTCCATAAAGTTTAATGTACCTGTATCTAATTCGCTGGTTGAAGCATGTCTTTCATGGGTGTGACGAGTAACACAGCCAGCTACTGTGCCCACACCAGTATGCATAAACTGAATCATATCACAACACTGTATTTTTAATATTTCTTTATAGGAAGTTAAAAAACATATCAGGTACACTAGGTACTTGCTTCAGTACTCCTTGACATGATTATTGAGGTATGTCCTGCTCTAATCGTTGCCCTTTGTCTAAGGGAAAGTAGTTAAAGCTGGTGACTGGTACAAGTAATCTATAATGTGCTGTTAAATATCTTCTCATATTACACTGTAACTTATGACTAAGACTTAGTAATTAAAATGAATATTTTTAGGCATTATTAAACATATTTAGTCATCCATATGTTATATTTTCCTAAATGTTTTTTTAACTGTGTTTGTGTATCTAAAAACCAGTCAGTGTAATAAGATTCATACTGTTCTATGTATGGGCGTTGCCTGTACCTTTTTTTTTTTTCTTTTTTTTTTAAACTTTTTCCTTTAAAATTGCACAAAACACACAAAGTCTACAATAGAAGATAAGACTCACAAAGATTGCAATCTGTCCAGTATCTACTTGTACAGGTATACATCTACCTGTGTTACACCTGTTCACTGTCTGATTGATCTGCTGACAGGCTGACAGAATGAACAATTAGTAATTGACAACAACTGATAAAAGGTGGAGAGTGCCCCCAATCATTGCACAATCTCCCATTAAATGTGTTACAAGGGTCTGTATTATTCAGCTGACATCCACATATTACACAACAAGTAGTGTGATACTGGCTGTTGCCTTCTAGGGAAGTGGAGTACTAATGATATGGCAGATACTGTCCATTTTGTGTTCTGTAATCTCACACATTTATAGATAGCTGGGCCTAAGGTGTTTGGTTATTTCTTTGCAAAACGAATTTACAGATATAGTTTCTACTGTTACAACTGCATACACATCTTGTTATTGCCATATTAATTCCATCTTTTGTTTTTATCAATCTGTACATTCTTTTATATATTTACTTCATGTCCCATTGTACATATAAATTATATATGTTGTGAATACACTAATGTGTAATGAATTAATAAATGGGATACGTTTAATTGTTACCGTTCTTGTAAATTAATGCATGTAGAATTTTAATTTTTATGAATATTATTATTTTATTTTATTTTATTTTATTTTTTTTTTTTTTTTTTTTTTTTTTTTTTTTGTTTTTTTTTTATTATTATTTTTTTTTTTGGGGGGGGGCACATTTGTTTCAGCATAAACAATAATATTGCATTAATTAAACTTATTTCAAAATTATGTTATTAAAATATTATTAATCTAAAACGTGAATTACATCCAATTTTCTAACCCTTAAGATTTTTACTTTCTTACTTCTCAGTATATTATATTTTATTTTAATTTTAATTTTTGGTTCATTAAAACAATAGATCTTTTCTCTCTGCTGCACCTGCACTTGCTATATATTTCTCTTCTGCTGGTCAAAATTATCAGTTTGCCAAACTTGTTCTGTACATGAACTTAGCAAAAATACCACCTTTCTGTTTTTCCGGATTGAGAAACCAGTCTGAAGTACATGTGATGTAGATTCTGTATTTTCCCACCAGGTCCGAAATGCTGTGCAAGATTTGAAGCAAACTGTCAAAACTTCGTTGCAATGTGTTACATCTTTTTTGTTAGGAATTTCATGTGCATGTCCAAGGCCAACACAAGACTAAATCCATAGAGCTTAGAGCTGCATGTTGGTCCTCGCAAAACAATGCCACACTTGCCTAGATAAACAGGCAAACTCGATCACTGGGTTTTGAAAGTTTTGCCGCTTTTTAGACGTAACCCTTGTTCTCTGTTTGAACGGAAGCCAAGGCAACATTCTTTGACACTCTCTAGCAAATCACAAATCATACATTGGAAACATCGTTTCCTTTGAACATTTTTTTTTTTTTTTTTTTTTTTTTTT
This sequence comes from Chrysomallon squamiferum, assembly GCA_012295275.1. Classification (NCBI taxonomy): domain Eukaryota; kingdom Metazoa; phylum Mollusca; class Gastropoda; order Neomphalida; family Peltospiridae; genus Chrysomallon; species Chrysomallon squamiferum. The sequence continues at coordinate 38,237,938 of CM022665.1, read as the reverse complement.
TTTTTTAAATATTCTTTAAGAATCTCTCTCTCTCTCTCTCTCTCTCTCTCTCTCTCTCTCTCTCTCCTGGTTTTTTGGGTTTTTTTTTTTTTTTTTAAATTTAAAATTTGTTTATTTCTCAAGCATCCTCATCCTAATGTAATTTTCAAAAACCTAATGTGCTTTATTCACATAGTAGATTTTTCAGATATTCAGTTGATAATTTTTATAGATATTTGATAGAAAAAGGTATTGTTTAAAAATGCTAAGGTAAACAATTACACTTTCACTGTTTACACACACCAGTATTATTTATTTATCAGTTTATTTTCTTTCATTATATAATAATAATAATCATCATCATCATTAGTATTACAATTCAGTTGTTTATATCAACACAATATATATTTGTCTATTGTTGTTTGAGCATCCTATAATTGTATGGCAAAATATCTGTTACATATTCTCCTTTATGTATCCATTAAGTTTTTCTGCTTCATAATACAGGTTTGAAAAGCCAACGTATGTATTTTCTTATCTATAGGAAAATCATACTAATTAATGAAAGTAGTATATGCAGTGATATGTGATTACCTGAGGGGGGTAAAAAATAATTATTTGCTGCCGATCAAAAAGACTAGTGCATGATGCAGATGCAGCAAGCCATTTCCTCATATATGTTATATTAATAATTATGTGATTGAAATATTGAAATTTACACTTCATATTAGTATGTAACATAATTGGTTTCACACCTAATAAAATATATATTGCATATGTTTTATTAAACAAGTGTTCATTCTAGCATTACATACACATAGCCATTAGCAGATTAACAATAAATGTAGGTTTGGGTTTTAACGTGCATCCTTGAAAGAAAGGTTTTAGTATGCCTTGTTGTGGACACAACTTCTGACTTACCCAGTAATTCCCACCCAAGACTGGTTCATAATGGTAAACTTCCTACACTTATTTAAACAAAGCACAAAAATACCAAAACTAATGCAGCCATGTTTGTCAGAAAGGTTTGCATGCCTTTGGTTTATTGCACTCCATAACATTAACAGCTAACGGAAGGTGGAGAAATATATTTATCCAAGATAGCTGTATCTCTATGAAGTTACCAAACATATGTTACACAGATAACATATATATGCTACACTGGCTTCCTGACAACTGTATTAATAGTTCAGTTGTAAGTAACTGACACTTTGCATACCAGTATATAAATAAGGTATGCTATTTTTTGTACTGTGTGGCATATTTCTGATAAAACGGAGCAAAATGTATTTTCTGTGTTTCTCTCTGCATGTGTGAGTGAGTGAGTGTGTGTGTGTGTGTGTGCATGTGTGCATGTGGAATGGACTAAACAGCATCAAAATGCTGTGCTGTGAAATAGAGGTGATGTGCATCATGAGATCAATACTTGCTGAAAGACCTTGTATTATTTTCCTTTTTCAAACATGAGTCCTACAATTAAGAAAATTATTGCATCAAAAACAAATACTTTATGAAAATAATGTCCCAGCAATTATACTGTTATCATATTTTGAATTCTTATTCACACAAAAAAACAAAAAAAAACCAACCCAAAATATTTGAATTAAGTCATTAGCCAAAATAATGACAAGGAGAATTTAAACGCAGCTGTATGTGCATTATTTCTAACAATTATGAGAAATTGCAATGGACTGAAATATTCTGCATAACTACATTATCACTGATTGTGGTATCTGTAATTCTATCCATTGATAATTAAGAAAATTAAAAAAAAAATTATTGGCTTTATCACAGCACTGAATGATGTTCAGTTAGCTACACTTAAAAAGTATATTGTTGATTTCTAGGAATATTTTTATTTTTTTAATCAATAATTTCTTTTATTAACTAGTCAGTATAATACATTTTAATTTAGACAATAAATTAACTTACTCTTTTAAACAATATTACATTTTATTTTGTATTTTCCTCTCATAAAATAGGCATGACCCTATAATAAGGACTTTTTGCTGAATTTGTGACTGTCTAATTTATTTAAAAACTGCATAAGGTATCTTTTAAACATACTAATCCAAAATAAGCTACTTAAAATTAATCCATTTTCCATATTTTTTATCATATAATTAATTATATGTATAAGTTTCTTTCACATTTAAAATCTTTATTTAATTTTTTCTCCCCTGTGGTTTTATATATTCTCCCTTTTGGTCCTGTATTTTCAGCTACAACATGTTTTTTCCCCTGTGGTCCGGTATCCTGATGAGAAAGCTACAGACTACACTAATTATCCGTCAGAAGTGAAGTCAGTTCATCGCCACTGTTCTTAAAACATGATTATAAGTCTGCAGTTTAGCACCAATGCAAGAAGCCATCATCTGCATTAGTAAACATTAACACCCTACTGGTAAATAGCATCACACATAATAACAAACATTAAAGGGTCCTAGCTGCTGATGGTACTGGGGGTGTGAGGTGAGAAAACTGCTTTGTTATGTGCAGATAAAAAAAGGAATACTGATGCAGTAATTATAGAAGTGAGAGTTTATTCCCTGGGTGATAATAAGTGAGTGTGTGGTAAAGTGGCAATGTAAGGTCATGCATAATTATAACAACCACTGAAAGGTGTGTGGAAAGTAGTATATATATTTAACGGTAACGCAGTACTGCATATATGTAACATATGGTTAGATGTAGATAAATGTTTATGTATTAAGTAAATGTGTGTGTGTGATAAAATTACAGCTAATTATTAACAGGTTTTTTTTATTAGAGAATTTGTTCAGTTTATCTTAAATTTATTTTTAAAAGTAGGAGTGGGTTTCTCATAATGATAAGACATACAATCTTGTATTTAATAATCATTTGTTACATAATGAGTGCTGGTGTGTTAAAGGACCTGATTTTTAATTGTGTTTTATTCAAATTTGTTACTTTAATTAATATTCATAGCTTTAAAGAAAAAAAAAAAAAAGAATACAATTAATAAATACTGATGCTGAAATATCAAATATAGAATATATTTATTAAAATTACAAAATGGTTAATTTCTGTTTTTAAATGTAAACAAATAATTATTTTATACAAACGATTTAAAATAAAATAATAAGAATATATAACTATTTTATTTGGGGGAAATTCAACAGAAATCAGTTTTTACTGTAAAAGAGAAAACTATTACTAATAATAATTTTGAAAAATATAAACAATCTCTCTATAACTCTTCTCCAAAAATAATCCTCATGACTTCTGTTTCCAGATAATCAGTAATAATGAATTTAGTAAAAGAGAGAAATGTATTTCTGATTAGTCCATTTTACTTTCATATATATGTATGTATGTATGTATGTCCATGAGTGTCAAGCTTCCTGTCAGGCTTGCTAACATGTTAAGCTTACTGCATCTGTAATTCTCAGTAATAGGATTTAGTTTACTTTTATAAATCTATCAATTTGACACCAAGGATCAAGATTTCTTCCTTTAGTATGAGCCACAAGGCATCTGCTCTAAAACTGTTTTGAACTTTACAAGATATGCAATATTTTTACCCCAGTGGCACAGTCTGCTCATTTTTATTACCTCATAAAAAGAAAATTCACACCTGTGTTGCTCATAAAGCAAAATTCACACCTGTGTGTTTCTGTCTGGAGATTAAAAACAGACATGATATATATGTACATCAACAGACAATAGATGGGGTAAAAATGGTTTCAGACTTACAAATTTATTCTTCAGTGTTATGAATAATTGTTGTTTAGAAAATGGTTCCGTTGTTAAAAGAAAGAAAAAAAATGAATGGTGCTGTTATCAGAATAAAAAACTATATAGAAAAAAAATGAACACTGATATCAATGTGCTTCATGAATACAAAAGCCATCAACCATGGGAACACAAGTTATTATCTGTGATCCTCCATTGTTACAAATTTGATGTTATTTTCACTAGTTATTTCTAAGTATATACCAATTTTTTTTTTCTCACTGATCCTCTCTCAAGTGTTTTTTAGTTTTCCCATTCACGTTTTTCCCCCAGGAAATGCATTCATAGTTGATAATCTTTTTTCTCTTTCTTTATATTTCTTTTAAAATTATTTTTTATTTGCATTTTAAACTTTTGTGTCATATTAGCAAAAATAAAAAATAAAAATGTCTGAAATTACATACATTTAATCTGAACCAGTTTTGCCTGAGTCAGTACTTAACCAATGAGCTATGACAATGGTTAGTCTGTTAATGAATGAGAAAAAAATCTCAGAGAAATGACTGGTGTTTTTACAGCTATATATTTGTTAAAACTTCTTAACCTGTAAAAATAATAAATATAAAAAAAAAAAAAAAATCCACTCTGAAAAAGTACATAATTTCTGATGTCATTCTCATAATGAAAGGAAGAAGGAAATGTTTTATTTAGCAATGCACTCAACATATTTATGTTGTCGGACAAATGGTTAATGACCTCTCAAATAATGAAAAAAAAGGAAACGTGCTGCTGCCTTTTCATGGACAACTCTTTACAGTCAGCAGCAAGGAATCTTTTATAATCAGCATCCCACAGACTGGATATCACATTCTAAGGTTACACTAGTTGTGCAGCATAAGCCAGAGCAAGAAATTGCACAATGAGTCTGTCAAGGTGAATTGATCTAACAACCTGATGCATATTGAGCAAAATCACTACTACAGAGCTACAGCCCACTCATCTTAATAAACAGGTGATTTGTGGGTATTGATTGATAGAAAGATTAGATTTGTGGTAGAAGAAAAAAAAAGGATGTGCTATTAGGTCTCCAATACAACTTGTATATGATTAATGCCATTTCAATTTAGCTGATCTCTCTGAATGATCCAGTCACATGCAACAAATTAATAAATCTAGTTCTTTTCTAAGATCATACTCAATCAAGCTTAAAGGCTTAATAACTGTGACATGGTCGAATGGCATTAATTCTGTATGATATCAAAATGTACTCTTTAATTTCATACCTTAATTTTCAAAAGGCATTTTGTTCACCAATTATAGTGTTAATCAAGATTACCAAATTGATGGTAAGACCAGAATAATTATTAGACGCCCATTATCAAATCCTTTGTAATAATTAAACCTTGTAAATGTATGGATTAACAGATAAGTACTTATTTCCAAATTAATTATCAATGATACAAGCAAATATACCATGGGCATTATGCTTAATGAATTTTATAATTGTGTCCACAAAATAGAGCTTCCTGTAGTGATTTTGATAAGAACTGTATTTCAGCTGCTGGAAACAGAAAGACAATGTATTAGATTGGTGATATAAAAACCCACCACAAACAACACACTTTTAACATGCCAAGGCAGAATGCATGACTAATGTGCTTTAATCATTATACTGGACATAATCACATTACTGTTTATCCAAAAGTCCACAAAGATTCGGAAATGGTTATATTTCTATGATCTTTCAGACATTTCTGAAAATTTTCTTTTCAGTTCATATTTTGTTTGTGTCTGATAAAAGAAATATGTAATATTTATTTATTTATTTTTAGAGTAACAGAGATAAGCTGAAAAAAAAAAAAATAATAACAAAATTAAAAATGTAAGGTAAAAGAAAAAATATTGATTATTATGCATTGAATCTTTTTTTTTTTTTTTTAACATTACTGACAATGAAAGCTCAGTTATCCATCAGCAAGACTTGATCCTTTATGTGCTCCTTCCCATGAAAGTACATACCAAGGCATTTGCCAGAAGTAAAGAGTCTCTGGCTAGAACAGGAGAAAGTCCTATTAGCACTTCAAGGCAACCTAATCCTGTGACCAATCATATTTAAAACAAACACTTTTACTATTGAACTATACCCACACCTTTCTGAAAGGAATGTCACTTTTGCTAGTAGCTGTCATGTGATGTGGTCATCTTATGATTATTCTGATGCAAACAGAAGTAATATTGTATTATGGCAACTTTGATCAGAAGTCACTATGGATTAACTTGTTAAATATTGCATAAATTGAATAAAAGTATTTCCTGAGAATGTTAACATATTCATGGGTCAGCATTTATGTAAGATATTACATGTAAGTGTTACAAAATTTTCACTTGGAAATGGGTTAATTTCAATCTTTCTCTAAGATGTAAATCAGCAAATTATCTATTGATTATGCTGATAATGTAAATAGACCAGTAAAAGAAAATTGCTAGAGCAATACCAAATAATTCAGAATTTCTGTTTTCTTTGTCAGCAGAAGAAAAAGATAACAATAAATTACTTTTTATTATTATTATTTTTTCTAATGTGTTGGCTATCTACAATGGTATGTTAAGTGCAAATTAAATTACATTTGTTTTTACATAATAGAGATTTGCAAGGTCATTAACCTCTGCCAAACTGTTAATAGTGTTGTCAGGAAAACAGTATCCTGTGTATTAGTTATTAGCATAATGTGTTATCTAACTTCATGGTGATATAGCTATCTTGATAATAGCTGTGTTGTATAAATATTGTTTTAATTTTCTGTTCATTTCCATGTTTTAATTATTATTATTTTTATTTGATTTGATTTTTTTTATTTTCTTTTTTTATTATGATTTTTTTTTTTTTAAAGATGGAAGAGAAAGTAAGGTGTGAATAGAACAACATGTGAGAGATAAAGAAAGGAAAAATAAATGAATGAGAAAGATAAGAGAAGAATGAATAAATGAAAGAAAAAATTAGGAAGAGAAAGAAAAAATGGTTTGTTTAATGACACACTCTGCTGTTGTGTAATGTCACAGAGTTGATTAAAAACTGTACTTAGAAGTAATGAGAAAGGAAGATCTTTTTTTAGATTAGCAGCAATATCTTTTTATACACACCTACACACAGACAGGAAATCACATAAAGGCATTTCTTAAAACTAGAGATTGCACTGGCTTGGACAAGAAACGGTTAACTGGAAAGAGTGAAAGAAAGGGAAAATGAATGAGTGAAAAAAGAAAAAGTATGAGGACGAGTGAATAAATAAATGAGAAGCAGAAACAAAAAGATAGAGAAAAAGTAACTGAATCAGTGAGAGTGCAAGAGATACCAGGCTGTTCTGAGTGTTCTGAAAATATATCCTTGTATTTGCTATGTATTCAATACACTACTGTGAATACAGTATCTGGTAAAAAAGAATAATTTTAAATTTGTATGATGATTCTAGACAACAAATTGATGTGAACACAAGAAACCATGAAACCACAAATCTGATTAATCATAATGATTCAGAATGTCTCTTGCAACATTTCTTCTTCACAATAAATTTCAACACTGTGCAGTGGTCACATGGAAATCTGATATCTAGCCAAATATTAAATTGTCCAAAATTATTAAATAATTTCACTTCTGGTGCAACTTTATAATTAGATCTCACAATTACCAAAGTTTGGCTGTGGTGGTGTACCAGTCTGAGTACTCATATTAGGCTATTTCCCATTCCCATCAAAAGGAATGGGATGTGTTTTACTGCCTATGGAAAGGTGCAAATAAAATATCATTTATTGCTAATGGGCATGAATAGCCAATGGCAGCACCTTCCCTCTCATTTAGTTGTTATACAAGAAACATGTGTCTTGCATCTAATAGCAGCTAATATTAAATACACCAAGTTGTTATTAAACATTCACACATTCAATCATTCATTCATAACTGAAGATTTCAAATTAATCATTATCCAGAAATTATAAATCAAGTTATATAAAAATTACTATAATATTATATATGTTGTGTCAAGACAGTTTTTGATTATATTATTCATATTCTCTGCAGGTTCAGTTATAAATCATTTCAGATTTAGAGGTGTGCCTGTCATGTTGATGGAAATGAAAAAGAAATTATTGATTTAGTGCATTTGTTTTGTTTACTAACTAAAGAGAGGTGTATTACTCAGTCGTATGTCACAATTTAATATGCAGATTTTGTAAAGTGAGTCATGAAATCTCTGTTTGCCATGCACTTTGTGAGAATAATCAGTTGTATTTGTTTATACTGTGGTGTAAATTTTATATGCAGGAACATCTTAATACATGTGACTCCATATGGTCAAGCAGTGTTAGGTTGTTGTTTGTTTTGTTTGTTTGTTTTTGTGTTTTCTTTTAAATTTGTATTTTGAGACTGATAGGTTTTGTGTTCAAATTTCAGTGGTGTCATCTTGTATGTGTGTTTTGCAGACTGGTGTTCAAACTGAGATCACATTGTTGGTTTCTTTGACAGGTAATGTGAAGCAAACACACACAACATTTCTCTAATTAAATAAAATAGGATTTGCAAAAGAAACATACCTAAGATTTTAGATATAGATGGCATTTTAACGTTATATAAATTTCCAGATAAACAAACAACAACAACAACAAAAAAAAGTAAAAATTATGAAGTACTGCAACTGGTGTATACTTAGATACATTAAATTCCATAACTTACATTTAAATAAAACTGTTGAATGATTTTTTTATTTTTTATTTTTATTTTTTAATAATATTAATTCTAATAATTTTTCATAAATTACTGCATATTGCATTTCCAATTAATTAAAAAAAAAAAAAAAAAAAAAAAAAAAAAAAAAAACATTTTGGTTTATATCTAGCTGCCATATCTCAGATTAATCCATCAAGCCAAGAGAATATTTATATTATCAGATATGATTTCTAATGATCTTGCATTCATTCCCTTGGTTCAAGTCCACTGGGTTATGCTTGGGTCATTCAATTAACATTTTTCTCTAAGTCAAATAATTAATGAATTTAAAAAAAAAAAAAAAAAAAAAAAGAAATGTTAAATGATTATTATTCTTTTTTTATTTTTTTTTTTTTTTTTTTTTAAAGAGGGGAAAAAAAAGAAAAAGAAAGAAAAATACCAGAGTTAAACAAAATTAAATTGCTTGAAAATTCGAACTGTAAAAATACCAAGTGGTATTCTGTTCTAACTGATTAAACATTCCAAGGAAACAGCCACACAGCACATGCACATGCACACATGCACACATGCAGATAATGACATACTGATAATAGTCATTATTTCATTATCTTTAATTATCAAAATGTGGAAAACAGTTACCACTTTATCAGTCCAAAAAAAAAAGTAAGAAAGAAATGATAAAAAAAAAAATTGGCAACATGAAATGACTGATGGTTTTGTGGACTTTTCTTTCTAACACTCTGAGTCATATAAATTAACATACCTAGGATATATGTACGTAGAACAGTGATCTCAAATGCTGAAGGCAAAGTGTCTGATTCATTTGTGCATACTGACCCTGGCTTGACATTAAAACCCTGTTTTTAGTATTGATCACTGGTACTAAAATGCGGACATTAAATCTGATCTCTGATTGTCATATCTATAAGACACTGACCTGACCACTTGTGACCAATCGTGGTGAATGACTAATCATGCTGATAGCAAAGTCAACAGACAACATCTGACTGCAGTCCCACACTGACCAGCTTGTCTCTTCGGGGAATTTTGATTGATTGGAATAAAATTCTGTGTCTAATAACTTAAATGCCAATAATTATAGGAAATTATTGGGCAGACACTTGCTGCTTCATTTCATAGATCCCCCTGTGTGCAGAACAGGAACAGATGAATTGTTGAATATTCCTATGCTATTTTGTAAATGAAATATTATCTTGTGGTATCATCGGTGATAAACGTATTTTCTTTTAATGTCTATTATTAAACATAAAAAATTCAAGTTATTATTATTCTCACAATTCAGTAAAAAAGAAATGAATTTGATACTTGAAGTATTTAAAATACTTTACATTTGTTTTTTTGTTTTATTATTTATTTATGTTAAATATTTCATGCTTTCAAAAATTATTCTACATTCTAATAAATACAAATTTAAAATATGTTCTTTTTGGGGGATGCTTCATGTATATAAGTATTAAATGTTGATAATGATACATAAGCTGTTTCCATAAGCTATAAATCAATGAATTTATATGATATATATTTTAAGACCAGTCTATCTGATTAGCAGCAAGGAATCTTTTATATGCACAATCCCATTGACAGGATAATACATATCATGGGCTTTGTTATAACAGATGTTGAGCACTAACTCAAGCAAGAAAAAGCTCAATAACTCCACCAAGATGGATTAGTTTGATAACCCACCACACCTCGAGTGGATGCTGTATCTGTGAGCTTTGTCCCACTCTTCATTTTGTAAATGAATAATAGTAGTTTCTAAATGAAATTTTCTGTTATAGTTTTATTGGTAATAAATATATTCCACTGTATAGTTCATTTATAAATAAATGTCTTTTTCCAAATGACAATAACACACATATTAAAGGGTAAATAATACAAAGAATGTTCCAAGCTGCATTTTAAATGAAGTTTTATCTTTTAGAAACAAATATAAATGTGTTTTTTTGTTTTAATATCAGCTAATAAAATTCAACAATAATGCATATAGTAGGTCATGATAATATTTAAATTTAATATAAGTAATATAAATCATATTTTTATTTATTTGTTTATTTTGCACTATAAATTGAAGCTTAAAATGCTTAAACAGCACCAACAACAAATTGTTTTTTTTTTTTTTATTGAAATTCATTACTAATTTTATATGTAAACATTGAAATAAAAAAAAGTGTTAAATATGAGAGACAGCAAAATAACTGGTTCTGTCACAAAAGAGTAGACAAAGGTTACAGTTATTATAATTCTTTAACAGAACTTTAACATATTTTAATATTAAATATTTTTAGGTGTCAGATATATTTTTTGTACTTTAGATGGCAAACCCACTGCTGATATCTGCATGGACTATTGCAAGAGCAAACATGCTGCCATTATACTGTCTGCAGTATCTTACTGATTAGTAGTAAGTGTTATTTTACATTATGCAGAAAAACAGTAACCTCAGTTGTAAGCAATGGCTGGAAAGAAAAATAGCTCAACAGGTTCACAAGCATGATTTGATCCCGATACCTAAAACATCTCAGGTTACACTAAAACCATGGAGTTGCTGATGTGATACAGAGAAAAGTTATATCAGATACTATATAAAAAACATTAACACAATACAATTACAGTTCAGCAGTGATTTCTTTTCATAAAGACTAAATATAACTATATTTTTCCTAATCAGTTAACAGGCCAGCCTGATTTGTTTGAGAAATTAATTATTTTCCTTAAAAAATAAAAATAAAAATTGTATTTTTTTTCAATTTGTATTTTTTTAATTATATTTTTTTTTTGTATTTTTTTCAATTTGTATTTTTTTAATTATTTTTTTTTTTTTTTTTTTTTTTTTTCAATTTGTATTTTTTTAATTATATTTTTTTTTTAAAAAGAGACTTTTCTTTCTTTCTTTTTTAAGAAAAAAAAAAATAAGAAAGAAAAAAAAAAGAGACTTTACATAAAGCACAAACACATGCAGACATTTTCTCATGTCAAAATGAATACAGAAGCAGATAAAAAAAAAAAATTACACATAAAAATTATAAATTTGTACAAAAGAAATATAGGACATGCCCACCTACATACATGAACACATATTATTATAAAATATGCATACAAATAGACAAAAATACATAATAATACACATACATACATTCAAATGTATATGTGCACGCATATACAAGTATATATATATATATACATAAATAAACCCTCAACACTCGCACACAAGCATATAACTTCTACACATCTGCTTTCTTAACAACACAAACTGAAGTTTAAAATCAAAGACAGAAGATTCATACTTAATATCTTCTGCAGGTAAAACAGATTTATAAAAAGTTTAACAGGTACAAAGGATATCTTGAAGATGTGTGAAAAAAAAAAAAAAAAAAAATGTTTCAGCATTCTTTACTTGCTCACAGTTATAATAAATCATCAGGTTAATTTTTTTCTATCTTCTTCTTTAGAAACTTACTTTTACGACCAATATGATTCATCCAAAAGGAGACCGTCTGTCTGTCTGTTTGTCTCACTGTGTCTTTTGAAGCATTGACTTGTTAAGCCTCAAGGAAGAAATAATTTACTATGATTCATTTTTTGCAGGTAACATAATCATGTTATTTACAGGTATATGTACATGAGTTTGTATGTGTGTTTGTCTGTGTGTGTGTATGCAAACACTGTGGTAATGCATTTCACATGTGTGTGTATTACCTTCCTCTTTCCTCTTGATTCTTAATTTTTTATTTATTTATTTTATTTTTTTTTTTTTAAATTTCATTTTAAGTTTTTGAAAATGTTTGATAGGTAACCTATACAGTAGAATGATTCATCATCATTCATATATTTTTCTTTCCCATGATCATTCACTGATACAGTCACATCATTCATCCAGTGATCAAGTAACAAAGAGTATTATTATTCAATACTACACTGTATTCAACAGTACCATACTACATGGTATTCAGTTATTTAATCTAAAACTGTATTAGGTTCAAGGACTCCCTGTCGTTGTGGTACTTTGTGTTGAGGCGTTAAACATTCGTTAATCATGCATCCTGCTGTTTTGTATTGTATTGCACTGCATTAGGAAGTACTGTTCTGTGCTGTGATATTATGTATTATATTGTTCTGTATTATGTTGTATTATTAACTTTTATTACAGTGTATACTGTTCTCTGCTGTTCTGTATATTATATTGTTCTGTATTATGTATATGTAATATATTATTATGTACTATTATTACCTATTATGATACATTGTTCTGTATTGTGTGTATGTTATTAATTATTGTATTAAGATACATACTGTTTCTATGCTGTATTATATTGTTCTGTGTTATATATATAGTATAATGTTCTCTGCTATATTATTATGATTTAATTAATTAATTAATGTATATATGTATTGACTGATTGACTGATTTCATTCTATTTATTTATTTCTTTATTTTGCTGTTTTTATTATTTGAAAGAATTTGTAAAACCTTTTTTGTTTTTAAAGTAAAATTATATATATATGGTTGTTTCATTTTCTTTTTCTTTTTCTTCTTCTTATTATTATTAATGTTTGATTTGGGAGCAAAATTTTATTTTTGATTTCTGTTTTTGTATTTATATGATTTTCTTTTTTTCCTTTCTTTCTTTTTTCTTTATTTTATTTTATTTTATTTATTATTATTTTGTGTGTTTTTCTTAAATAGATATTTATATGTTCTGTTATTCTCCAGACATAAGAATTAAATTTAAAGAACAAAATAATTGTTGTATTTTTGGAAAGCATTTCAACATGACATGTAATATTTCCAATGTGTGTGGCTCAGATAAAATATTATATCTCAAGACCATTAAAAAAACAACAACATAATAATTATTATTTATTTATTTATTGTGTGTGTGTGTATATCTATTTATCTATCTATTTATCTATCTATATATATATATATTCATTATTTATTTATTTACTTATTTATTATTATTTGAGGGAGCTGGTTTGTGTTAGAAGCATGTAATTTACTGACGTTACAAGCATTAAGCCAGTAGTGCAGTAGGTGTTTTGCTATTACAGTTTAAGTGGAAAGACATTGTTAAATTAATTTGCATTACTTTGTCAGTGATATATTTAAAATAAGCAGAAAAAAAAAAAAAAAAACTTTTGTTTAGCAAGATCCTAGCAACTTCCTTATGCATTGTTGTAATCGGTGATACATTGTCAGCTTTCACATGACTAATTTTCCATTCTAGACCATAGAGTCATCTTATTTAAATAAACATACTGTCACTGTTATGATGAATCATTACATTTTCGCTTTTAAAAGGCAACAGAAGTTTTAAAGAAATCAAAAGAAAAACATTTCGTTTTTTAACAAGACTCTAAATTTATTTTTAATCTCAAGATATATAACATAACCTTTATGATTGAGAGCCACACATATAAAACCTATTATTACCACATCAAAGCCAACCCCTTTTTTTTTAAAAGTTAGCTGCAAAGTATATTTTTCTATACACCTTCCCATAGACAGGTAATCACATACCAAAGTCTTTGATAAACAGGGAGGTGTGTTCAAAAGAATTAATTCTGCAGCCCATCTTGTTTCAGTTTGTGCTCTAACCACTAATCCACATCCTATAACTAAAACCACAGGCAAATGTTTAGGTGTTAGTTCATTGGTTTCAGTTGTCATGTGTTTTGTTTATTTAATGATGATAAATGACAAAAACATAAAGGTGATAGAGATGTTTTGAAGCCATACCATTTGACATAACTATGTTATTGAATTTTAATTTCTGAGTTTACAAAAAAAACAAAAACAACCAAATTATTATTATTTTAATTTTTTTTTTTGGATGGGAGGCAGCTTTGACTTTATTTGTTTTTTGTAATGCAGGTTAAAATGCATATAAACACATGCACATGCATAAAATAAGTACAGAAAGTATTGCACAGTGATTGAATTACAGAGGAAAAGACTTTTAAAAATATTGTAAACATAGATCAAAGAGATCACTGTGTCTTTAAATGCTCATGTCAGAACTTGTCACATGATAGAAAAATATTTTTTATAGCTTCATTATCTCTTACTTCTACTTCTTCAATTTTAATTTTTTTTTTTTTTTTTAATATTTTTTTTTTAAATAAAAAACATTTTGGGTTTATTTTCATTATTATTAATATTATTATTAATATTGTTGTTATTGTTATTATTATTATTATTATTATTTACTTTTTTTCCCTTCTTTTTCTGTTTAAACTTCTTTTCTTTTTCTTGTATTTTAAAATTTTTTTCTATTCTGTTCTTTCATTTTTTTTTCTTTTTGTGTTTTAAAATGTTTTTCTTTCGTTTCTTTTATCTTTTGTGTCTTATTTTCCATTCTGCTTTCTTTCTTTTTTTCTTCTTCTTCTTTTTCTCTTTTTTTCCTTTCTGTTCAATTCAGTCTTCTTTTCTTCTTTTACTTTTTTCTTTTGTTGAAAAAGTAGGTAGCTGACTGCCATTCTCTCTCTTAACATATTAAACTGCTTTTTAAATTTAATTTAGAAAAAAAAACCTAAACCCCAACAAAAACAGCATTAGTCACCAACATTAAATTAAGTTGTTCTTTAAT